>CM057813.1:79529791-79817291 GCA_030067965.1 Latrodectus elegans
TTTCCTACATCAGGTATTATATAAATAACTCCCTTATATTGCATACTTCAGCAGGAGGTGTGAAAAATATGAACTTCAGAAAATCAATTGTTGAACTAAATAAACCAAATGTTCAACTACCAGGACCAGGGCGTCCTAGTGTAAGCTTACTGCACCTCACAGGTCGACACTTTCCAGAACATATTCCATGAATTGGGGAAAAAATCTACTCCAACCAGACAATGTTTTATATGCTACCGCAAAAACGATGAACAAGGAAAGAGAATAAGGCATGAGATAATAGTTTACTGCAAGAAGTGCAATATATAGGTTTTTGAGCAGTACCTTGTTTTGGGATATACCATACTGTAAAAGATTAGTAAAATTTATGTATTGGAAATCATATTGTTGTGTTTTTATATTATACTAGTTTATACTAATTACACTTAGCTTCAAAATTTCGCTTAGTTTGCTCAATATGAATAACATGTATGTGTAATCAATGTTTTATACACATAAAACATTGATTACACATACATGTTAACTAATGTTAACATAAATAGTAGTTATTTTATTTAAAACTTTATTTTTGTAAAAAAAAAGCATTTTCTAAATTTTATAATAATATCAAGAATAAAATTAGACAGCCAAAACAATTTTCGATTTTTAGTCCATTTTTCTGAAATCTATGTCACAGTTAAGGGGTTAAATGGGCACAGCAGACAATTAGTTAAAAAAAAGATCCAGATATAGTAGACATATGTGTGTTTTTTTTAACATAATAAAAATATGCAATTAAATAGATTTACATATTTAAGTGCAAATTTCATCAAAATCACCCAGTTTATTGAAATATATTGAAAATTTGATACTGTAAGCAAGTCCTAAATATCTATAAAAACTTATTTTGACGAATTCATTCACATGAAAAATAAACTTTAATTTTCAAAATGTTAATAAATTCCTAATACATATATTTCCTTCCGTTCATCTCTGCTAATTTTATTATTTTCAGCTGTGTAAATAACATAAACTAATCAAGCACTCTTTTTCTCTGTTGTTTTAACTGTTTGCGTTATTTTATTCCACGATTTGTTTCCATTATTTATGGGTTTTAGGCAGTGTTCTGATGTGAATTTTCAGCGTAATTTCATTTTATAATTATAACCACGCATACTTACACATTTGCTTTAAATGATCAGTTAATTCGATTATACTCGTAATTCCTAAATAGAGTTTTTAGAAGATATTTTAAAAATTTTAAGAGGCATAATTCAAATTCAATTACATTTATGGTTTGAGACTAATAATTTACAAATGTAAAAAATAGTAAAAAAACTTAATCATATATCAAATGCATATTTTAGATTTGAATTAAAAGATACCATGCTGCATATTTGAAATTTAGTAAACATTATTCCATTGAACAATTCTATATTAAAAAAAGTATTTACATATTTAATTTTGAAAATGTTATAATTTTCAAGTTTAAAAATTAACATAATGCATAAAATAGATAAATAATATACTTTATTTATTTCATTAGGATTTTATGATTATATTTACCGTCAGAAACTGATTAATCATCTTAAACATACTTTTTATAGTCCCAAATAATATACATAAGTATTTTTATTCTTAGTTATTAATTGGATACTAGGACCGGTGAACTAAGTATTTTATAATATTTTGAATAACTATATACGTATATATCAAGTAATGTTTGTCTATTAAAATATTGATACGTTACTGCTTACAGTGGTCTGTATTTTACCACATTTGTGGAAAAAGTTTCGTTTGGAAAAAAAAGTCACATTTCTTGCGGTTTTCATTTAACAACAAACGGATTTTAAAAATTTTTTGTTGTCTTCGTTCACAATTGACAGAGTAGCAGCATGACTGACCTATATATTTCCAACTTTATATAACGGATAAAATATACTTAAAAATCCATATGGAAGTGAAAACACTGAATATATTTAGAAAACCTTACAAAATACTTTTTTATGTGCAATAGGTAGTTAAAATAAAGTGTGAAAAGTAACAAAATACTTATGTTTCAAAAAGTAACAGGAAATTATTTATATTTTTCTCCTTATTTAATTTGGAATGACCAATTATTTTAAGTCAAATATATATATATATATATATATATATATATATATATATATATATATATATATATATATATATATATATATATATATATATATATATATATACACATATAAACTATTATCTTGCATTGAAATGTTTAGACACATATTTATAATTAATACTCAAAAACAATATATACAATTATCCATACTATTAAATTTATAAAAATGTTATGAAATTATCTAATTTTGTTGATGGTATCTTCTTTATTCATCTTTAAAAAGAACTTAAATTATTTCAGTAAAAATATTATGTGTGTAATATTTAATATTATATTTTATCATTAACATTAATGTTAAACAGTCATACAGAATGCTAAAAAATTTTTAGATTTTTACTCGTTTTATCATTTTCTCATTTTATCAAAAATTAATTTATGGATTACATTGAAAGAAAATCCAAGTCATTTTATTTGGTTTTTATCTACACCAACAGATGACAAAATTTCTCAAAGTCTTACCAAGAGAGGAATTAAATCCAGAAAATACTTTAACGTTTTTCTTTTATTACTACTCATTCCAAATTTAAGCACTTTCTTAGCATTACTTCAACTGCAATATTTCAAACTACAATGGGATTTTTTTAGAATAGAATAGCTTTTTTCTTTCATTGAAAAGTATGGAAAAAGTTTTCAAAATTCTTTTGAAAAATTAAAAGAAGCCATTGAAATTATTGATTCATCTTATTCTTCTAAATATTATTTATACCTATTAAAAAAAAGATACAAGTTATTTTTTCTGCATTTGAAATATTTTATGCGTATTTCAATGCCATAATAAAATGGGTATTTTTATTTACTTAACATTTGGAAAAATATTTTATAATTATTTATTATTAACTTTTTATAAAAATTTTATTTGGAAAAAATAATGATTAAAAACATACTTGTTTTTACAGTTTTTGGAAATAAGCAATGTAGAAAATTAAAATGAATATAAAATACATTAAATTTAGTTGTATATGTCTATATTTCACGTTTGTAGGTTAATTAGTTATTCAATATTAAAAAAAGTTTACTTTCCATAAATAAGTTTCAGATCTGCTACTTGGTGATGAGAAGAAAATATATTTATCTTTTAAAATTGTAAAAAGAAAAGCAAAGAAAGAAGACTCATCAAAATGTGATGAAATTTAATTTCAGCTTACATATGTAAATCTATAATCACAGGTCTATAATGAATGATAATATAATTTATTTATCAAAATTGGAATGTATTTGATATGACTAATTGCATGCATTATACAAGCTGCCGAGATCACAATAGAATTTTTTAGAAAATGTTTCAGTTATGTATTTAAAAACGTATTTCAAAACCAGTAATTTAAATAATTACAAATAAAGAAATCGAGGTTTTTTATAATATAAGCGCTGTACCAAAAAAATAAGGAGAAAACATCTATGATAAAATAAATAAGTAAAAGTAATCTATAACGAACACCAAATCAAGAATTAAATAGAAACATCATTTGAAAATCAAAAAGAAAGGAATAGGAATTTCTAAATCCAAACTGAAGGCAATTGGCCTCAATTGATGTCGCGTTTTCCTAAAGAAGAACAATACTTTCCAGTGGTTGTCGTAGCACTAATCAAGCTGTTGATGATTTGACAAAAGTAATATATTGATTTTTAAATCAAAATATTTAATAATCCTTTCCTGCAAAATGTAACATAGCTTGTAATCATGTATTTTTTTTTTAAAAAAATTATCAAATTATCAATTAAAATTTTTCTGGTCAAAATAGGATGAAAAATAACTAAATAACAAGTGATTTTCCAATTACCAGTTTCCTTTCTAACATGGGATGCATATTTTGTAGTAGTCATTCGCAATTTTTTTTTCAAATTAGCCCTCTTACCATATGATTATTTTATTACAAGTTATTTACAATGAAAGTGAGAGAGAGAGATACTACTCAGTAAAGATAAAAATACTTGGTTTTTAGCAAAAAAATCTGTACATAATAATTTAAAAGATTTGGTGAGAACCGCATCTTTCTCAAGATTGGAAATATAAAAATAATTCACGTACACACAATTAAGATATATTTATAAGAAAAATTCTAAAAAAAATTATTTAGTTATTTATAAGAAAAAAGGAAATGAAGATATTACCTTCCACATATTTCAAAGGATGTGTAACTCAATTAAAAATTCATACACCGTGTCCTCAATTCCTTTCTCCCCCTTTCATCTATCTAATATCACACAGTTGGTTACACCATGAAAAACCCCTTCAAAACTCCCTTCCTCTTAATATCCTACCCTTATGGGTCACATGTTTTACTCCCTCCTATTTTTCTTCTGCTTATTTTAATTTTGTAGAGTCATGTTTTTTTAATGACTTAGTTTTTATCGATTTACGAATCTCATTTTTTATGAATAATTCTTCCACTAGTATGGGGATATATTTCCACATGCACACGCACACAGCTGGTTAAAATCTGCATTATTGAATTGTATATTTAAACATTTGATCCCGTTAAATATATATTAATTAACATTACTTTTTTTTTAAAGTAAAAAATATTTTGATAGAAAAATCGCTTTACAATTGCGTTTTACAAAATTTACATTGTGTTTATATTTCAATTAATATTTTTAATTCACTAATTTTCGTTACATTTAATATTTATTGCATAAGAATATTTAATTCAGCTAATTATTTTTTTTATTTGTGATAAATGCATTTAGGCCTCCTGAATATGTTTTACAAGATACAATTTGGATGGTTATTTTACGTCAGACCAATATTTAACTTAATATAATTAAACTCACATGCACTTATTCTACAAGACTAAAATGGAAATAAAAAACTACGGAAAGTCAGGTTATAGGGAAAAGCATTAATCCTGCTTTAAAATAACTCCTTTGATACGTTAAATGAACAACGTAAATTTCCGATGTTGAAAATATCACAGTTATAAGTATATACTATATAGTGTATTTTTATATATTTTTTATTTTAAATATTATTTTTTGTAAGGTATTATAATGCAATTATCTTTTACATTTAATACGGTTTTAGGAGAGTTTTAAAGCTATATGTTTATGTAAACAGAAATAGTACATATTTAAAAATATTAAGATGATTAAATATTTACTAATCTTTAAAGTAAAAAGAAATATGAAATATCAGATTTATAATGGATTAAGGAAATTTTTCCTAATTTGTCTATAATTAATTAATAACAATTAACTCAAAAATATAAAAATTTAAAATATTAATTAAATATAAAAAATTTGAAGAAAAAAGTTTTATTAATTATTTAAAAAAAATATTTAAAACTGTGGTGAGCATATTAATTTAAATATATGCAAACATTTTCCATGATAAGTTCTGGATTTTTAAATTCATAGTTTTACATTGATTAATATTTTCAAGCCAATGTTTGAAATAAAGTGATAGTGTGAGAATTATGACTAAGATCAATTTCAAAATATTTCTCACGTCACTATGCCCTTTGCTAATGTTTTTCTTTTGCACTATTAAGCAACAATACAAATATTGACTTATTTCTAAAATCGTAAATGTTTTATATTTATCAAAATTTCCTAACTCTGAAAAATATATTTTTTTAACATTTAGAGAAATATTTGGCAAGTGTTGGAATTTAACAAAGTAATCAGAAAGGTTTTTTAAGGAACAAAACGTGAGATCAAAACCAAAATAAATTGAAATAATAACTGTTTCGAATTTATTATGCACATTTTTGTCATCGAAGCACCTTCATTGGCGCATTCTGTAACCGCGACATGTCTGGAAATCTAAGTCTTAAGTTAAACTTTTAACCAAAACCGAACTGTACATGCTAAAAAATAAACTCTTTATTTTCACTTCTTTTGTATTTAATTAACGCAACTTCCACAAAATAATTTTAACTATATTGGGTTAATATTAGAAATATACATATTTCAAGTTGTTGCAAATGTTTATTACAATCGCGTGCGCGTGCATAACTTTTATTTATATTTATGTAAACAGAATACATATTCAACTTATAGTAATTTTTAAAAATATTAAAAAAAATCGGTACGATAATTTTATTAACAATAACCAGATATTTGAATGTAATTTACTAAAATTGGAATCAAGTTTGTAGAAAATTTTTGTATTTGATAATATATATTTCCATTCTTTAAATTTTTAAATTTTCAAAAGAAATGTATTTAGAGACAGTATATGTGTTGGGTATAGAAGTAGTAAAGGATTTATAAATATTCATTAGTGTTTTCTATTTAAATAGATGAATATACAAGCATTTTGGAATCAGAAATTCTTCAAAATTATAAGTTATTAAATATGCACCGTATGATTATGTTTGATTACGTACTTCTTTTTATATGATATGACAACATTTTAAATCAGAATTTCAGAAAAAATTCTTTTGTTAAAATTACACATTTCAAATTACACAAATTAACGAAACACAATTTTCATGTTTTTCTTTCAGTCAATGAATGATATACTTCTGTGATTTAAAAAACTCTTTTATAAATTTTAAATACACTGATGCATGTACACGAAGTATTTTTCTGATTACAAGTGCAGTGAATGAATATATTACGTTTACAGTCTTTCATTTGAAATACAACTCCATAAAAGTTGAATTTCACCTGTATAATTTGTTATTAACTAAAATTATATGGATGCAATAGAAATAATTTTTGAATTTGTCGTTACCAACTGAATATGTAAATTTCTGAAATTGGTTTAAAACTTTAAAATAAGTGTTTTTGTAAATTCATGTACACTAGTGGAAATTTTACGGATAAAGATTTGGCTTTTATAAACTATTATTACCTTAATATGATAAATTATAACTAAAATGTGCATTAAATTGATAATTACCAAATTTTTAATTCAAGAAAAATAGACAGACCTAATCTTTTTTCATAGATTATAACAAATAATTTTTTCATGATTTATGTAACCGCATTTTAGAATGGTTTCCAATAAACACCCAGAAATAAAACAGAACAAAATCACTAAATGGTTTGTAATAAATATTCATAGTGAATATTTCTTTTGTACAAAAAGTTTAAAGCTCTGTAATGTATTTTTTATAAATATTTTAAGCTACACAAGTATCCGTGAAAACGTACTTCCTTCTATTTGAAAGTAATGTAGGCGTTTATTATATTGAGATAGAAATAAAATGTTGTTGATAATATATAAATTAGGAATTCATGTATCAATGAGTTAAAAAAAAAAAGTTTTTATGTTTTATAAGCTCATACTACTTTTGAAATATCTTTCAAAATTTTGAACTTAAAGCTGCAATTTAAAGGCCATATATTTATGTGCCAAGTGTCATATTCTATCATTGCAATATAAAGTACATAATACATTAAGAGCATTATTTATTTAAAATTAAAAAAAAATATCTAGTGTGTTATTCCATACTCCATCATGGAAACATAATTACAGCGCTTTCACATTTAATCTAGTTCAATGATGAAAGAGTATAATCCTAGTGGTTGCGTGCTAATTTGACATTTAATTTAAATAATTAATTTTTCTAAATTTTGATTATTGCTGCTAACATTTTAAGTATATATTTCCCCATCAATAGATAGACAAATATTCATGTCAAACTCAATATAATATTCTTTTCTCATGTGATAATATATAAACTTAAGTAAAAAACATTAGTATAAACACACACGTACAAAAACAATAATTAAACTAGGAAAAATGTAATGGGATTGCAATTGACAAAAACAAACAAATTATTTCAAGAAAAGTTGCTAGAGTATTTATTAGCCAAATAATGCCATGTTCTGATTATTTAAGTGCCGTTGAAGATGTTACAATGTGAAAGATGTTACCTGCTATGTTGAAGATGTTACCTGATACTACAATCAGGTACAAGTGTTGTGAAAAATATTCCATGTAACTATAAAATTTGGTTTATCTACTGTGATCCTTTTAAGAGTTTACTATGAATATTGACCAGAGGTTGGTATCTTGTGATAGCTGCTGTGATTTCAGATTTTGATACGTTGAAAATGAATGTAACAAGTGAAAGATAGGTAAGCATACATGATCATATGTGTACCATTGAAACTTGTTTCAAAATTATATTTCAGGTTAACTTCTCTATATTTCTTACTTCTACCTTCTAACTTCTCCAATAATTCATTCTTTAGATTTCAGACAAGATTGTTATTGTTGATATCTGAGATATTTTGATACGTGCCTATAAAGCCAACCTCCTTCACCTCCAATACCAATTGCCTCGAGAAAAAAATATAATTTAAAGAAAAAATACAAATGCAAATATTATCATACACATTAATACTAGGACAAAAATGTTTTGACAAAATTAGAAAATCATAGCAATCAAAGCATCTATTTTTGAAGTAATATAAATAGAAATAATGAATGCAAGTTCTTGTAACAATAAAAATCCACAAAAAATCTGCTTTATTATAAATAGTTATGTAGAATATTTTTACTATCCGCTTGAAAATATTGACATCATTAGATTTTAATGGCAATATTTCATGACATCAATTTTCTCTTTTGTGAAACATCACAATATTATCATAAAACTAAAGCGCAAGCATGTCTATCTCATATCTCACTGATGTTCCATGACCTTCACATGTCCTCTTATACACACCACATCATTATTAGTCTTCCTATATATATATATATATATATATATATATATATATATATATATATATATATATATATATATATATATATATATATATATATATATATATATATATATATATATATATATATACTGCTTATTAATCAGAAAAAAAACGTTAATAACTTAAATTATGTATATGAAGTACCCACCATCTTCCATCAATAACACGAATGATACTTGTTAGCAATGACTTTATAAGTTATTTTGTTCTAAGAACATTTTTCTTTTTTGGGTACTAGTAATCACCTATATAATATTTGGCATGCATTTCATTTAAAGCAATAACAATATATTTTTCTACAGCTAAGTTTATCTATTAATTATGACTGTGATCACGTAAATCAAGAATAATATTATCAAAGAGTAACATGAATAAAAAATAAAATAACCAGTGATTAATATGATATATGTAATTTCACTTCATACTTCACAGTTCATTCAGAACTTAATATGCACGTCAAATACTTAGTTGTTGCGTATAAATTCTGATATTCTTTTATCACTTTTGTACGCATTTTTTGCTCATTTGTAAAAACAAAAATCTTTTGTACGCAATATGAACAACTGTTTGGTTGTCATTACATATTACTTTATTTGTATTTTGTCATTTAGTATTTTGTGTATCATCTAATATCTTATTTGCCTATGGCTACGTATTTCAATCCTTTATCACTTTTTATCTAAACTCAACATATATTACAAAAGTATTTCGTTTGCATTAATTATTAAGAGATAAATAATCAATAACTCTTAGCCCATACATTTTTTTCTAATTTACATTAGATTAAAAATTAGGACATTCATTTGAAAAAAATTGAGATCTTCTTCAAAAAATAAGATACTTTAAAAATTTGTGTAAAAAAATTTTTGTTGAATTATTAAGTTCTGTAGAAGGAAATAATCTATGTAAAAATAAATTTTTTTATTTAACTTTACTATCTCATCATTAATGGTTTTATATACCATATATATTACAAAGCATATTATAGTTTGTTAGTACTCCAAATCACAGTTCCGAAAGATGTACATACTGAATGTAGACGTGCAGCACTCATCTCTCATTATTCATTAATGGTTGGAATTGAACCCAGGACTTTATGTTTCAAAGAGTGTTTTCCTATTTTTTGGTCATTATAATTAGAGAAATGTAATTTAAGCTAAGTAAAAGATGCTTCTGAATATTTTTTTTAATGTTACAAGAATATTTATTAAATCTAACTAAAGCTCTGTGGAACACAATGGTTTAATTTCTTTAAATCGCGTTTTTGAAATTGTAATGGTATCTGTATTTTCTACCATAATTTAAATAACATGGTACAAATAATGTTAGCAAAATTTGTTGCAGTATATTCTTATATTTATGATTGAATTCAATAACTAAGAATGTGATAAAAGTAAATCTCATCAACGGTGAAACGAATAACACAGTTTACATAGACAGACATCTAAAGTATAAATAGATTGGCCTTCAAAATCGCGCCCGTGAACATTCTTTAAAAACTAAACTATGCTTCGACTCGTCATGTTAGAAATTTCTTTCATCCCTGCATTCGAATTATCATGGCGTTTGTTTCTCTAGATAAGCTGAACACTTGCAATTAAGCAAATTTACATTAAATTAAATTCAGTCTGTCTGAAAACGTTCAATGAATAATTCTCTGTAAGGAGAAATGTAAAATTAGTTTGTCATTAAGAGTGTAAGTGGAAACAGTTTGGAAAGCATGGTTAATTAGATACATAGTATTAAGCGCTTAAAACCAATGTGCAATTAATTGTACAAGATGACTTCAAGTTAGTGGTGAGATGACATAATTAGCAGAAGTATCTTGTTCAACCTATGAAGTCACATCAATTTCCTATGTAAAAGTTTGTATATCTTGATGAGTAAATCAATTGAAAGGAAAATAATTAGTAGTAACTAAATTAAAAAGATTAAAGCATTTCAATGGTGTTGAATCAAATGAAATGAAACTTAAATGAAATATTACACCATTATTCTTAACTATTTAATATTATTAAATCAATTTAAATTAATAAATTATTAAATTAAATCAATTTTTTACCGTAATGATTTTTATTCAATAGAGTTTTTTTTACCAAAAATATATGTTAATGTATAAAATATGTTAATGTATAAAATATATGTATAAAATATTTTTACCAAAAATAATTCAAAGATTTTTTTCTGTAAATTTCTAAATTTAAGAATTTATTATGAAAATATAATTTTGTGTGTGTGTGTTTCTTGATTGTAATAGATTCTTTATTTACATTTTTTGTGTCATTAAAAATATTTACTAACTAAAGCTTTGAAACTAAAATTAAAATCAATTTTGCGATTTAATTTTCTTACCTAAATCAAAGTGTATCCTCAAGATTCAGTGTCTTTATTCCAATAATATTAACATTAAAACTAAAATCGGTACGAAATATTGTAGTTGAATTTATAAAACAAAAATGTGAAGAAATTATGTCAAATGTTAATATTTTGAATTAAGCTTATAAAATTATCTTCAAAGAAATTTTAACCAGGTGAACAAAATAAATTCTTGCATCCTACTAATTTCAATCTACTTACGATATTTTTGATTATAAGAGAGATTTTGCAAAAAATATTATATATATATAATCATTAGAAAGGAAATTGAAGAAGTAAGTTCTAATTATAGTATAAAAAGTTTATGATTATAATGATGGATATTGTTTGAACCATTCTCTCGTTCGTAAATAAAAACTGTTATTTTCATTTAAACTTTTTTTAGACCAATATGTTCATTTACTAATTTTTATTATTTGTAAGGAGGTTATTTTGTAACAAAACTTCATAATGTAATTTTTATTTAATAAAAATATTGTAATTATTTATTTTTATTTAATATTATTTCCTATAGAAAATAGTTTTACTATGTTAAGCTTTTTGCAAAGTATGAAAATATCTATAAGATTTTCAATGAAAATTTTTCTTAGTTCAAATATTTTTTAAAGTTATTTTTTTACAAATCTACAAAAAGTATCTTATATACCGATTCTATTTTCATTTTATTCCAATGATATGTCAAAACATTTTTATTTAAACAATTTACTTTTAAAAATTTGCTTTTCATTTCAATAAAAGCAATTTTCAAGATTAAATATAATCACTATTTATTTGAACCTGAACTCGTTCACTAATTTTAACATAATTTGAAAAGGAATTAATCTTTTAATCTAATCACAAGAATTTTTTTACATACTCACATTATTTTCATTTGATTTTACGAATTCAAACATTGGTATATCATCATAGCATTAGACAATGTTTAACTGGAAGAGATTTTCAATAAGTTACATATTCATGAAATATAGTCCATTATTTTATTACTTTTTTCATGGAAAGATAAAGGATGGATCATAGAATAATTTTACTCAAGACATATTAAGACACTTAATTCCGCAAATGTCTATTAGTATTTCTATGTTATCATCTTAAATTAGGAAAGAAAATAAACTTCTTATGTTGTATATGATATTTATCTTAGACTAAACTCATCATTATTTAAGCTCTTTATAAACTATTTATGCTATATGTGTTAAAAGGCATTTACCTTTAACTATGTTAAAAAGAAAGGATTGCATCAATGTTACAAGTTGCAAAATGATATCTACAAAGATATATTATTTTTCTAAAAACAAAATTACAAAATAAATTTAGCGGGTGTATTTGTCAATTCAAGTTTAAATTCATAATTAAAAATTTTATTAATGTTTATCAGATCACTTATGAGAAAAATTAATTGTATAATTTTATATATATCTTAATCTTCTTAAGGAATTTACACAATACATTTACTAAATATTATTGAAAATTTTTATCACTCACATAAATTTTCAAAAAAACTAAATTACTCTTTCATAATTCTTTATTTGCCAAATGATTTTCTTTGTTTCTTATTTAAATCAAGTGTTTCATTTATATTAATTTTTAATTACTTGCATGTAATTTATTTATTTATAATTCATTATATTTGAAATTTTATTGCAAGATCATTATTGATTTATTTAATGAATGGTATGTTTTACATTTTAATTGAACAATTTTAAGGAAATAATTAAAGGGTTTGGTATAATGTCAGGAAATGAAATATGAGTTGTCAGAATAATTTCAGAAGACAAAGTAAGATTATGTGTATCTTAGAATTATTTGCTTTCGTTTTATTAGACTCAAAGGAAAAGACTCTGTTATTTTGTAGTCTAATAAATTTTTCTTAAAATGAATTTAGGTTAAAATATTTGTTGTCACATTTGCAGCAGAATTTTTAAGAAAAATTAAAATTCATTGTCGTGACAATTTGCATTAGTTTTATATCTCCTGCTCATTTAAAATAATAAGAATAGTAATAAGAAAACAATAAAAAAACTATTCCATATATTTCTTAAAGTAACAAATCCTAATTTTCAACAGTTTTAAATTAAAATTTAAAGTTTATTATTTGCTTTTGGTAATGCATGCAATAACGATGGAAGTTAGTTTAATAACAAAACATGAATTTTAAGTGACTGAATTATATTACAGAAACTAATTTATATGTACTATAAGCATTAAATTGTCATATTTTGGTATATAATAATCAATTGTTCGAAAACGTGTAATTTTAAAAGAAATTTGAGCACATTTGTATTCAAGAAATTATTTCCGTCTCAATTCTTATTTTATATCCTCTCACTAACTTCATTGATTTTATTAAAGAAAATTTTCTTATGTATATCCTTGAATTTCCCAGTTTTAACTATGTGTCATGGAACTTTTGTATCCAAGACACTTTACAGACCAAAGGTGCACTGGAATTTCAATGTACTTCATATATCATGATGGTTTCGAGCTCTATTAAATATCGAACCTATTCTTTTTCAGTCCACAAACTACAATTTTCTGTAACAAGCAATCATAAATCCTAAAAATTAATTTTTGAATAATAAAAGTAATTTTTATAAACAGCTATACATTCTTCTAGAGTAAAATGCTGGTTATTTGGTATAAAATTATATACTTTCTATTTTGTTACTAAACATTTTCTTCTATAAGCAATAAAAAATTTCAAATATAAATTAAATAATATGGTATTCGTCACTTTTTATTTTTTCAAAACCATCAAGTTTATTAAATGCATACAATGTTATATTTTTAAAACTCATAAATTCGTAATTTTCCTGAATTTATATAGTTGTAATGAATTTAATGCAATACAGTTTGAAGAATATAATACATCCACATATTTTACTATTGTTTTTAGAATGGTTCCTATATTTTAGGCATTATATATGTCAACTAGCATTTATTGGTATTTCCAAGTATTGTCCTTAGTAGCCTTATTTAAATATTATATTAGTGCATTGAGATAAAATAACAGCTAATTAAGTTTGTATTTTATTTTCATGTCAAAAAGAGTTACATTCTCTCTCTCTCTCTCTCTCTCTCATCTCGCATTTTATAAATTACATGACACACTTTCACTTAATTTATAAATGATATAAAAAATTTAAAATATTCCCATTTAAAACAACTTTGTCTTGATCGTATCTTGTTTACGTTGATTAAATAATTTAACAGAAATATTAGAATTTAATTTGAATTTTGTCATTCATAAATGCTTATAATAACCCATGATTTTTAGAATCGAAAAAAATAGTACCTCATTTTATATTTTTCTATTCACACAATTTGAAAACTCATTAAATATCTTAGTTAAGATGAATTTCATTATTTTCAAACTTATTTTAATGGCTTAGAAATATATCACTTATGCATAACAGTATACAAAAATTATTAAAAATTTTCAGAATATATTCCTGAATATATAAAAATATATTTTCCTTTCTGCACAAATAAAATATTTCAATATATATTCTATTTTCAAAGAAAATGTTTATTTAGTTACAATATTAGAGGTAGATACATACAGTTTTGAAAACTTTCTTATGAAGTACTTGGATCGAGATTTTCATATTGTGAGTGTCCATTTTAATTTTTTTATAAACCCAAAATATTCATTTAATCAAATCATCATGTGTTCCCTATGATTGTTCACTTGTTCATTTATGTGCTAAATTAAGAATAAAAAACACAGAATTAACTAATTTTAAAAATAAAATTAGGAAAATATTAATGATAATTTTAAAGAAGCTAAAAGAAATTATATGTTTCAGTTTTAAGTTATGGGAGAGAAAATAAAAATTTTTGTTTTATTTCTAAATAATTTCGAACAAATGATGAACTCGTTTCACTCAGTGAAAATGATACCAGTTTTTTTTTTTTTTTTTGAATAGATTTATATTTTACTAAATTTAGAATTTTTTAATAACTTTATGTAATATGAAACTAAATTAATTGAAAAACATTTTACCTCTACCAAAATTCCAAAAATATATTTCAGGGAAATTTTTCTTACATCCTTATTCAAAATAATGCTGTATTTAAAATATTTTCATAATATTAAAAACATATGAAAATTATTTCTGACTCTAAAAATATTTTTAACTCTATAATTTTTTCATTGATATTCTTTCTAAATTCATTAAAAAGAACTTAAAATCTTTTTAAATGCTTTGTTTAGAGTCTAGAGGATTAACAATTTAATATTTTACTTCAAAAATAATTAGTAACTTACTATGAAAATATAAATTATTATGTAATTGATGTGAATTGCTTCATATCAATACTTCATAAATTTGTAATATTTAATTCTAAATAATTTAAAAATTAAAAATATATTATAAATTTATTTAAAAAATTGAACTGACAGTTAATAAAACAATGTTAAATAAAAAAATGAAAAAATAAAAAAATGTTAAATTTTAAATCTCAAATGTTTTGCATTGGGTTTTTGTATTATTTACCAAAATTGTTTTTTCTCTTTCGTTCAATTTGAGATCATGTCTGAACCACTTTTTTACAACTCTCATTGGCATAAAATATCTATGAAGTCAGCTAACATTTTCTTCAATCAGTATCTTCTTCATACATAATTAATTACGACATATAGAGACGGCATCGTGAATTCGTCTTGACATGGATTTTGTCACCTGACTCCAAATAAAAATCTTTAACAGGTAGCAAACAACGTAAAATTCACCTTCCAATGTTTGACTGCCTGTAGCGGTGAGAAAAAATCCATTTATGATTTTTATCTGAAATCAACAAGTATTCATAGTATTTTCCGTTTTTTAAAAGTTTTCAAAATAATGAAAATTACCTGTTGCTCTAAATAATTATTTTTCAAAATCTTTACGAAATTGCTTCTAAAATTTTCTGAAAATTTTACCTTTTCTAATTTACATGTTTGACTTATTAAAATTTTCTTGCCTGGGTTTCCGGCTCACCAACTTCCCCTGTGCCTAGCTTACCAACACCTCTTGTATCATTTTACATTCTTTTCAAATCTGTTAAAATTTTTCTAATTCTCTTTTTTCATTTTTGATTTGATGATTATTTTGTGTGTAAAATATGGATTGTTACGACTATTTTAAATCATGATTCCAAAATCTCTTATAATTCATTAGAGCCAAATTCATTTAATGATTGTATAATTGATTTGAACATAATAACCATATGGAATAACCGTTTTATGGTTTCAACTTATTGGAATCAAAATTCAAAGTATTGACGAAATTTATTTTTGAAAATAAAATGATTTCTGATATAAAACCAAAGCATCGGTTTGCAAAGAAGTTTTACATTGAATAATGTTGACAGTAAAGCAGAAGAAAAAGCATAAAAACCGACAAGACAAAGCATCCATTTTATGGCCAGTTTTAATCAGAAAAGACACTTTATATTTTTCAATTTTTAAAGCTTTTACTGAAGTTATTACTTTATTTAATTTGTTTTTTTAATCTCTAAACTTTCTTAAAATATCTTCCTTCGCTAACTGAAACTTGCAAATGAAAAACATGAAACTGGAAATTTTATGGGTTACATCTTACATTAGTTTAAAAGAATAAAAACATTTAAAACAATCTAATATTTAGTATTTATTATTTATTCAGTGTATCAAATAATATTTTGTTTGATATAAAAGTTTAATCGTATTCTCTTACTTTTCAAATCTTTTGAATGAAGAAACATTGTAATTCTATACTAATGTAAATTTCTTAGTAACATTTGTCAATGTATGAAAGGCATTTATAGTTCGGATAACTTTTTCAAATTACACAAACTGAAAAATGAATATTATTAAAAAGAATTGTGTAAAAACTGATTTCATTTCATTAATGCTTGAGATCACAGAGCTCATCCCGCTCTATTAAGGAGAGAGAATTTAGGATTTATTTAAAAATAGCTTAATGATTGAAAGAAAAATGAAAATTGCAAGATAATGATATCTGGTGGTTAAAATGTCAAGGTAAAAAATTTTTGATATGAAATTTTAATGAAAATAATTTAATACTTTTAAAGTAAGAATTAAACTGAAATTATCGATTTTTTACTAAATTTATATTGCATTCAATTACGTTTGAAGTATATTCTTTTTTCCTTACAAGCTATTATTTTCATGAAATCATTTTCAATATAATTTTATTATGTAAACATTTCATATTAGACATTGAAAGTAAATATTTATATTAAATTTTATAGATTATTCAATATTAAATCAATTACGTAGTCTGCTAATTTGATTTGTAACAAAAGATAATTTGCTAATGTCATATTCTGTTTAGCAAGATCCAGAAATCTAATATCTGAAGTTTCACTACACCTAAATTAAGAACAAGGACAACCAAACAGAATTAATAACTTCCCTTAAACTAATACACCTACAAATGCAGTCAAGGATGTATAACAATCCTTATAAAGTATCGATATATATATATATATATATATATATATATATATATATATATATATATATATATATATATATTAAAAGATATATATATATATATATATATATATATATATATATATATATATATATATATATATATATATATATATATACTTATATTACATCTATTTTTATTTCGCTTAAAATAATTTAGTTAAAAACTTAATCTTGACAAAATTAAAAGTGTTTATGAATTATAAAATTTTATCTGATAATCTATAATTATAAAATAATTATAAATTTCTTTGAACATCGGAAATCTTGATTTGAGATAGTGCAAACAAGTCTTGAAATCGAATTAATATGGTTGATACTGTTTCAATTTCCTTTCTAATTTTACATAAATAAATATTAAATTTAATTTCAGTGCTTATAAATAGAAATCTAAATTATTACACTGTTTGGTTGAAATAAAATGTTTGCGTTAAATGGGTATTTTGTTGCTTTTGATTCAATTTATAAAAGATTTCTCAAAAGAATTTTTTTCAATTTTATTTTCATTAAAAGAGTTTTTTCTTACATAGTATTTTAGTTTACCTAATTACACATAATAAAATCTATAAACAGCATTATTCAATATTTTTTCATATATTTTAGAAAATATTACTTTTAATATTTTGTATACAAAAATTTAAGTTTATTTGAGAATATTATTTTGGGTCTATTAATCTAATTAAAATATTTAATTAAATGCAGGAAAATATAGCCTAAAACAGAGTTTTGGTTTGAGCGCAATAATCTCATACTTTTAATAGCAGCATTTTATACAAATTAATAATTATTTAATGAGTATTTATTTCGTAAATTAGTAAACTTAATAAATTTATTCCAAAACTTATTATTCCAAAACACATTTTAAATTTAGTTCTACCCATTCCTAAAATATTCAAGAAAATACCTTTGAATTTTTGCGTAAATAAATTTGCTATAAATTCACAATAGTTTAAATATAAAATAAGAATTATATCTTTTTTCATTTATTAGAGATTCCTTTAAAAATACATACACTTAATGCTGATTAATTTTTCATTTTAATATTGTTCTTTGTCAAATTTTGCTTATCAGTGTAGTTTAATCAATATTTAAATAACATTGTTAGTTACAAACCATGTTTATACTTAAGTTGGTTGAAAATAAGAATTTTTTTATTTTTTCTTAATTGAAGATTAATAATAAGCCGCATAACTTTTATATTGCATGGATAGGAATGTAACATTTATGTTTTATTGTTATCCGGGACAATTTCATAATATGAAATTAACGATGAAAATGATGTTTCTCATTTTAAACAAATACACTACTATATTTCTTAGATACTTTTCTTATTAAATATAACTGCATTACGGGAAAATACCTAAATTTAAATTTCCATCTATTAAAATGCTTTTAAGTATTGCACAGCTGGCAACCTAATTAAACTCCTTGTTTTTTTTTTTTTTTTTTTTTTTTTTTTTATTTCCTCCTTGCTATCTTATCTAATATCTTGTCTTCATGAACCCAAGATGATTGCTTTTATGTTTCCGTATCATATTAATTTCTCTTCTTAAAATTGCAGTAAATTTTATAGCTTAGACTATTTTAAAGAAGATAATTAAGAGATTTTTTTATAAAAGTAATCAATTTATTATGAAAAGTAATCAATTTATAATAAACATTGTGTAATAAGTCCTGCTGTAATCCAAAAAGTTAATTATCGAAATAAATTAATTTTTCAGTTTATACCAATTTTGCTTTAAATATAGCACTCAACATAAATAATATTACTCAGTAAATTTTGCACTAAAAGCCGTTATAGGAAATATATTTTTGGTATCATTCTCTTATATGCCATAGCATAAAATACAAAATAATATCGAAAGTATAAGAAATGAATCTCAATTATTTATTATTGTATTCTGAAATTATATTATTGTTTTGAAAATAATTTTGAAATATTTACTTTTAAATTGAGATATTTTATGTATTAATGTATAATTCAAACAAAACCTTTATTTTCTCCTATTTTAGATTTGTTTTATAGTCTTCATTCTGAAACTAAATATACTTTTTAAATGCAAATCTTTCAATAAATGGCAGTAAAAACAACAAATTAATAATGATACTATTTCAACAAAAATATTAATTCAGTTAGTTATTAGGAAATAACTCAAAAAATTTTTGCATGACTAAACATTGTGTTTTATGGTGATATATTAATATTTAAAATAATAATTTTCAAAATCATAAAAGTTAAAAAACATTTTGTTTCCATTTTTATAACTTGATAAGTCAAGGATTTGATTTATGTAAAAGTAAAAATTCTGTATATATTCAATTTTTTTAATTATTTAATATGCAGATTCGTATATTTGTAGACGTTTTTATTAAAGTGATTAAAGAAAAGTATGTTTGAAATTCTTTTATAAATAATGCATATTTTAACAACTCATGAATAGACTTAAAACCCTCTGTATTTTTTCAGATTATAAATATGATTTTAACTTTGGCAATTCCTACGAAATTTAATTTTAATACGTACAACAGATAGCGTATTAAAAAGTTTAGCTTGATACTATAAACTTTTTTTTGTGTGTATTTTAGAAGATAGTAACAATTCATTTGAAATATGAGATATTAATATTATCTAGTAAAATGTGATTTGCAATAATTTAAATTTAATTACATTACATATTGCTCATAGTCAAAAGTGAAATATAATTCTTTTATTTCAAAAACTTATCTTCTTTGAGAATAATCATTATAAAAACTGTCTCCTTGTCTTGTATGTTTTTTGGAATACATTAGCCGTTGTACTGGTCATTGAGTCTTGTGAAATTTATAAATTCACTAAATCTAACATGATACTACACTGTTTTTTCAATAATAATACATTCATTTACTTCTTTTTCAGTTACTTCTTGAGCACCGGATATTTATGCTCGCACTCAAAGCTTCATAGTCCAAACTGCTCAGATATAATTTGTATCACTACAAGATGTAAAAGTATACATATTCTACGAAAATAAAGTAGTTGAATCTATTTCTTAAAATATCATAAAAACTTAATATAAAAGCATAGCTAGAGAAAAAGTAACAAGAAAATATGACTATCATGTGATCATGTGTCTAACACAGAATGCTAAAGAGGCGCATATAGTTTCAGAGATTAAATGTAACAAATACTAAAAAATGCGTTACAATTCTGCATTTTTATAACTATGTAACTCCTTTTTAGAAGTAAAGCTTTTGAGTAAACGTAATTGAAAGAAAAGTCGGATTCACTTGATTATATCAAGTAAAAAATCACGTTAGTTTAGAAATGAATATTTTCAAAGAAAATATTGAAAATTAAATTGAAATAACTATATTCTTAATTTAAAATTTAAAAGAAAGTATAGTTCTTTAAACTCTTTTTTCATATTAAATAACTAAACAAAAATGGTTTTCCTTAAATATTTACTTGAATTAGCGATTTGTTTTAGCATGTTATTTTAATCAATCTATTTATTATATTTGATTAAATTGTAAACCATTAAATGACAATTTGTTTTCTTATAAAAGTTACAGTCTATTAAGTAGATTGAAAAAATATTCCACTTATCGATTACTTACAATAAAAATCGTAACATATATTAATTGTTATCAATTAAAATATTTTTCCATGACTCATTATCAATACTGAATAAATTGCCGCATGGCAACAAAAAAGGAGCGAATTACCGATCAAATCATGGAGCACAACCAACAAAACATCCCCCTCTATTAGATAAAAGTTCATGTAGGATTTGAAGGGGACGAAATGGCAAAAACTGCTGCTGTTTAAGATTAACTAGAAACTTATCCCCTTCTCCTTGGTCTCACTTTAAAAGGATCAGGAAAATTGCATAGATACCATATTGGCAAACTCACTGGGATCAGAATATCACCGGACGCCTTGTCCACTCCATTTTGCCAAAAGTGAATTTGAACCAACAGTGCTATCCAAGGCAAATAACGATTTTTGTAACAGGCCCATTTCCAAGTTACATGTGCATAGAATAGGAGTACTAACGAAGAAGAATGTCCTCAAATTCACTACGCTACATCATGTCCCATCACGAGTTTGTGACTACTCCTAGTAACAAGCTGAAAAGTGCCTGGCTCAAAATCATCACCATCATCAAGGCGTCAAAGTTAAAATAAGTAATCTTATAAACGTTGTCCTTGAATTTAGGGACTTAATTATTCCAGAAGAATAGGAGGATAATGATGACTATGACGATGATAGACATTACCTGGAAGAAGATGGGTCGTAAAATCTGAATACTTCATCTCTCTCATCTTCAATTTAGACATTTTCCTCTCTACCTGTAACAAATCGCCTGTTTTTCATTTCCTTGTATACAGCTCACTATAATTTGTTTGCTATTTTCTCCCCATAATTCCAGTGCTATTATTTGATTACTTTATCACCACTGTTGTCATCATATTGTATTGACATATTTTAATGCATTATGTATAGCCTATCTAAATTTCTTATGTATATATAGCTTAGAATTTCATATGTACTAACTTACTTACAGCTGATACACCCAACTATCAAATTCATACTATATGCATTAATTATCCATTAATTATTATTACGTCATTAATTTGAAGGAAGTGCAGTTATAAATATTCAATTCTGATTTATTAATTTTCAAACCCTTTTGTAATTCTATTTATATTTTTTATTTCTTGTATGTATGTAATTTGATATGTATTTGGCATCCCTGTCTTACCACATCCTGCCATTTATTTTGTCCAATACCTAATTTGAATGCTACTTATATGTCTAAAGGTTAGTTCTCAATTGCAATCCTTGTGTGTTAATCAGTATACAAACCCTATTTACTGTGTAAAAGTGATAAATTTCATTGTCTCCATATGATTGCAAGCATTTTGTATGTATTGTGTCCCTCATAAGCGGTTTTTTCCTCTCCAGAGAGTCCATCAAATCTGGTAAAACACTTTCTGGCTTAGATACAGTGATCTCTAATGGTGTTTACCACATATTTTCTAAATATTCAATGCGTTATTCTTTCACAGCCACATAATAAATTTTAAATGTGTGAATAAAATTTATTTTCAATTAATCTTAACTGGAACTCCCAATAAATTTTAAATGAATTAAATTTATTTTCAATTAATCTTAACTGGAAATTTCCTTTATAATGTTAACAGGAAATGAAAGATTTTCATTTTAGTAAACTGTAATTGTTTACACCTTGAAATTTTTTTTTCAAAGTGTTTTTCTTTTTCAGTGGAGTTTTACCAATGACAATTTGTTTTTAAAGAAAGTTTAATGACTTTTGTTCTCTTAAACAAACACATAAAAAAATAAGATGCGTTTTTTCCTGTTTTTCCATTTGGAGTGTTAAGAATAAATTTTTTAATGAAACATATAGTCATTCATCAATACTACATATTTTAGAATAACTTCTTCGTATCATATCATTGCTGTTAGAAGAATGTAGAGTTATATTCGAGGTAAAATATATTTACAAATTACAGTAACTTAAATTTATTGTAATTATTAGTCTTTGTATTAAACATTTTATGAGCATAATAATTTTAAAATTGTAATAATAATTTGATAAAAAAAGTTGGTCCATTAATATACTGTCATTTTGTTCAACATCAAAGCAAGGCACTTGACAAAAATTCCTAAAATTTTATTTAGAGGAATTAGGCTTGCTATTTATTCTTAATTTCATTTTTACAAGCATTATTTAATTAACGGCATAAATTGATCTTGAATTTGAACTTTAATTTTAGCAACATTACATTTTATAATGAATTTGCCAAGTGTTTTAAGATATAATAAAGGCTAGAATTTACTCAAAGCAAATTCATTTTCCTCAACACAATATCTTATTCCATTATATCTTTCTGGCAGTTTGATTGTGTGTTGTGAAAGGGAGAGACGTGGTCATCTATTCTTATTAGGATGACCGGAGAATGCTGACCTCAATCACGTTTGAGGTCATTGGGCAAGAGATTGGGGACTACTTTTCTTCATCTTATTGAGCTTTGTGATTTTTCATGCTACGTATAGATTTCTCATCCATCACTTCCTCGTTTGTCTTATGTGATTAAATGGAGAGCAGGTATTCCATATTGTCCAGTCCATTTTGTACTCATATCCTTTCATGGATATAAAAATATTTCTTGAAGGTTAACAATATTACTCTACAAATTATATTGTGATTTTTTTTAATTTTTGTGAAAACAGTATAAAATTGTAGTTTTTATAGTTGTCATGAAAATGGTATAATGTAATATAACTTGTTTTAGTTTGAATTTTAATTTATCTATTTTTCAATTTCTTGCATTTTAAATATTAGTTAAATTAGGCAGATTAGAGTCTACTCTACAAGTTTATATATATATATATATATATATATATATATATATATATATATATATATATATATATATATATATATATATATATATATATATATATATATATATATATATATATATATATATATATAAGATAAAACATATATATATATATATAAGATGAACTCAAGCTTATTGTAAATTAATGGAAAATAAAACTATGTACTAAGTCTCCAAAATTTACCAATTTTTCTACCATTACATAAAAGAGAAATCTTCTGAACTAAAATTTATTACTTGTATCAATGGAAATTAAATGATAATGGGAAAATACAGAATTAAAATGTGTTTTTGCATATATTACTAAAGCACTTATTTTTATAAAATGTGAAAACACCCCCAGATTTTACTTGTAGATGAATACTGCTTATAAGTATCTGTTGTGTAAAAACTGAAATATATGTTATCACTATTTTATTAAAGAAAATACTTATTTAACTTTCCAAACTCTACGAATTAGTTAGTTTTATGTTTGAATGAAACTCACGTAATACTGGATAGCCTACGACCTCCAAAATTCAGTGAAATTCCTCTCATAATGTTTTCAGAGATTTTCTACACAGTCTATAATAAATCTTCTTTGAATAAGATATTCATAGTTATTGCGGCAACCTCTAATTTTCCATCATCGCTATGAATGATTTAGATTTTATTAGGGAACAATGGATCGTTTTGCTGGTCCTTAACTGAATTTATTCCCCATTTTGATTACATTTCTTGCTGTTTCCTTGTACTTTCTCACAAGAGTGAATGATAAATTTGTAGATCAATTTAGCTATTTCTTTTTATTAATCTACAAGTGATGCTTATATCTACAAATTTAGTATTCCTGACATGAAAATCTTGACTTCACACTCACCTCAACTGCAAAGAGAAATAAAAAAGACGGTATTTTTGATGGTTGATTATTTAAAAGTTTTGATATTTCGACAGTTCAGTATTAATATGCTTTCTTAGTTTGGAATATTAATTGAAATCTAGCAGGATCATTTTAATGAATAGTTATCGTTTAATATTATTTTTATTCCTTTTTACATAGCATAATATTTTCATGGAGTTGTTCTAGTTACTTAATGATAACAAAGTTAAATTGTTACTTAAATAGTTGTGACAACAGTAAATGGAAGTGATCATAAAATATTATTCAGTATTTTTTCGAACAACTCAGTGGATACTCACTTTTCGTAGATAAAAAAAAAATTATCTCTATTACGAATTGAATGATATCATCTATAAATAATGCCATATAGCATTAATTTATTTCAATGTTATCTAAGTATTGAGAGCCAAAGAGTAAAGACTGTAATTATAGTTATAGTTAAATATGCTTCCTCATTTTAAGTCTTCAGATGTTATTAATAGATATAAAATGACTTGTGTGTGTGTGTTTGAACTCTGTATCTATGGGTCTTAATGATTTCATATGAGCTTTCAATTCTATTGCCTTTCGTATATTTATAGATTTCTCTTTTTTTCTTGCAATGCGTAGACTTATACCATCGAAATATAAGAAATAAATGAAAACTGATACTAAATCGCTAGTTCTGAGACATATTCCTTTACGTTTGGCAATTATATTCCTTTTTATGTCGTTAGAAAGATTCTCTTTTCTTCGTGTTTCCATCTCTCACTAATGTAAGTTAGATTAAAAAAATATAAATGAAAGGCATCAAATATGATTTTTAGATAATAAATAATATAATTAATAGAGAAAAAATGACTAGAATTTATGTATACCAATTCTACTGAAACTATAATTAGATATATTTCAGAAACAATATACATTTGAACTATACATTTACAAGCGAATATATATGAAATATTTGTATTATATGAAAAAATAATGTAACAAGAACTCAAAATTTGTAAGAAAACCTAAAGAAAAGATTATTTGTGCACGAAATACTTTTGTCAAAAAAACTTTCATTAAAAAAATATTTGTATATATATTCTGTGTATTCTTTTCCTCTTCTAGCATAAATTATGTTCTCATAAGCAAAATGCGCTTTTCCATGCATGTCTTTATATGATTTGTATTATTTAAAACGTAACACAGGTTCAGTGAGGACTATAATCTTAGTATTTATAACCCTCATCTGTTGACTCATTTATATATCATTGCAAACAATCAAGATTATTAATGAATGCTGACATTGGAGAATCAGCTTGAAAGAAATTTTACGCAAAAGCGTTAGGTGTATAAAAGTATCTTTCTCTTGTTAATTTAAAAGAATTTACATTGCATGGGTTTAAATCGAATTTTATTTGAATATGTCAAAACATAAACAACTAAAATTTAATCATGTCACCCTGCTTCCAGAAAAATCGAAGTTCAAATAATGAATTGGTATTGATTATGGGGAAATAATCATTTTAAAACATTCAAAGCAAGATACAAATGATACTTATTTACAAATAAGAAAGCTGTTGTGATACATTCCTTTTTATATCATAAGCAATAGATATTATTTTGAATAACAAAAAAAAAGAAATTCATTTCTTTCATGTTATAGAATAGTGTTTAAGAAATGCATGTTTGGCTTCTTTCATAAATTAATTTGGCAAAACATAAACTTTTGTCAAGAAATGTTGGAAGTATATGGCTTTTATCGGAAGTATACAGCTATTATAAATTGAATTTATGTAATATACGAAAATTTACCATGTTAAAAAGATCTTTTCCTTAATGCAATTTTTTTATATTTTAAATTCATAATTATTTCTATAAAGTATATTAGGCACATATATTCAAATACGTTTTAATACAACCGATTTTACATGCTATATAGGGAGTTCAGAAAGTAAGTTACACTTGTGCCGTCAGAGATGGCATCATAGTGAAAGAAGGGCAAAACTTTTGCAGGCGATAATTGAGTTCTATGGCTTCCAACTGTACGAATTTCATTAGGATGTTTCAAACCGTTGCTGCGTAGTATGAAAATGGCACGTTAGCTAGAAACTTATTCCATTGATGTCCACAGAAAATGCTTAATGAATACGAAAATTCCTTGTGAAATATCGGCAGTGTATGGGCCATGTACTATGTAAAATCCAGCCTTTGTAAAAGGGTTCCTGCAGCTGTAAGACAGTCGCACACACTTAACCGATGTCGAGAAGAAAGAAGGCCAACAGGTGAGCACACTGGATATGGTGCAGCGGATGGAAGGCATTGTTCCAACATAATGTATAGTGAGCGCTGCGCAACAGTTAAAAACATCTGTTAGCAGTTTTCATTTCATCATCCATTACCAATTGCATTATCGCAAACTGTGTTCCCGATAGATTTCTTATTTTTTGAGTTTCGAATGCAAAGGACAAGGGTTTACAGTTTCCCTGGAATTGCTTCAACATTATTCTGTGGAAGGCAATGATTTTTAAGCCGTATCATTACGGGGGATGAGACATGAGTGCATCACTTCACCCAAGAAGAGAAGCAAGTACAAAGGGAATAGAAACACACATTTTGGCCTATGAGAAAGAAATCCAAAGTTCCCCCATCGGAGGGTAAAGTCATGGCTACTATTTTTTGGTTGTGAAGGAGTTATATACATCGAATTTACGCGGAAGGACATAATCATTAATGTTGAATCCAACTGGAAACACTACAATATTGTCTCGATCTGTCACTTTGCGACCTTTAGGTGTTCGGAAAACTCAAAGAGCATTTAGGGGGAAGGCAATTCTCCAATGCTGACCAGGTTCAGATAGCTGTTCTAAGCTAACTCACGCACCAAAGAGCGATTTTATATCATCAGCACATCGAGAGATTAGTGCTAATTTCTGACAAATATCTGCAGAGACTGGGAAATTATGTAGAGGAATAGTATTTTATATGAATGTAGTAGTGTACTATAGCTCACTTCTCAGTAAAGTGTTTTTTTGACATTTATTTACTTACTTTTTAAACGCCGCCAGTATTTTGGAATTAGTTTATGCACATTTATGCAAATTTATCTGCCATGATCTACTTCTATTTTTGTAACACACTGAATCAGGACAATATACTTTCCGATCAAAGCGTATTTTCGAGATAAGCACAGATGAGAAACCGTGAAATATGTTCAAAGTTTAATTTAAAAATAGAAAATATTTTGCTCTAGGAAACCAGTTTTTAATTTTCAATTCTAATTAATTATTATAAAATAGATAGAATTTCAACACAAAGAAGATTTTAATTGTTTTGAGATAATTGTCAGAATGTAATTTCATGTAAAGTTTAATAAACTTTAATGATTCTTTGGAAATTTGAAATTTACATTTTTATTAAAAAATACCTGTGTTTCAATATTTGAGAGTTTCACCAGTAGTCATATAATTTTTTTAAGAAAATAGAAGAACATAGAATTAGACTGTTGTCCTCTATAATTTTGTATCTAGTTCATTTTATACAATTTTATACAAAAATGTTAATTTATTATAAAAATCTGCATCTCAAAAATAATTAACTTTGGATCTATTACTGTAGAGAGAATTGTTAATTTTCATAATTGTTCGCCATAATTAAAGTGAGTACTTAAATGAATAGAATGTCACAAATGGTAAATAATCTTTTTAATTACGTAAAGATGGCCACCAATCATTATTTCTAAAATTGTGTTTGGTTATAAAATATAACTAATTTTTTAATTTTCTACAGCGTCAAAAATTATATATAGATATTTAACGATGATATTTCTTCTGCAAAAGGAAAAACAAATTTTAACAAGAAAAAGTATTATTTTCCTTTGTAGTACATAGAATTGTACCAATAAATAAAGCAACGATAGTTGAAGACAAATAACGCTAATTGGTTTTCTATATAATGATATACGAATGACATAATGTTAGAAATCATGCGTTCACCCCTATATTGTATCTTCTTATATGATCGATTCTCCGAAATAAATGTTTTGAGACATTTAATACTTAGAATATTTGCGTAGAGAGTGGTAGGGAATTACATTAAAGCTGGAAAAATATTTTAAAAACTCTTAAATTTTCCTCAAATTTAAAATCACAACTAATATAATATATAAATATTTAAAATATTTGATATCAAAAACATGAGTGATAGAGAACGCAGCAGTTATATATAAATATGATAATAAAATTTTTTCGGCGCGATTAAAATAGATTTACAATAGTGGTACGTTATAACTCAAGATATCTTATTTTACTTTTAAAAATGTCTCACTAAAGCATATATTCTCATATTAGCTTGTGTCAAAATTTGAAGAATATCCTACTTTCGCGTTGAAACAGGTTAGTTATATCAACATATAAATACCACATATCCATTGAGATTTAACAAATACGATTTAAATATCAGTGGAGCAATAAACGATAGTGACGAAAAAGATAAATTTTAAAACAAGGGTTTTGATAAATGTGTTCAAAATTACAGGAAAATAGCTTTTAAAATAATTTTCAATAGACTGAACTCATTATCATTAATATAATCCAAAGGATTATATTAAACTGATGTAAATCTCATATTCTTATGTCCAACTAATTCTCTTTCAGCAAATTCCCATTTCATAAATTTGTAGTCAGGCACACACACACACACACACACACACACACACACACACACACACACACACACATGTGGCTTCCTTTTATTTTGCATAGTTTTTAATATCATTATATTTTTATTTTAAAAATTTGCAGTTACATTCTCCAGTTCATAATTTCTATGTATTCTATTGATATAATTTTGGAAGCCTTAAATATAAATTTAAACTGGTTTTTAGTGTTGCTGTGATCTAGATTATCACTGTTGTCATTATGATTCTTTGAGCTGGAACAGTGAAATATTAATTAAATAATATAAACTGATTATTTTTCTAAACTTATAATTTACTTGACTGTTTTGTTTTTTTCGTGAATTATAACCATTGTCCCTTTATTAAAGTGAATTTCTTAATTCACTTTTGTAGAGTAGGAATCTCTTTTTCCAACTTGAATGGTAGAGAAATTGTTAAATTGTTGAGTGATTTACGATTATTTTTTCCAAGAATCTGAATCTAGAATTTCTTTTTCCATTTATTTATCTCATCTAATAAATAACGCAATTTTGCAATAATAAGCATACATAATATTTTTATTTCTAAGGAAAAAAAAAACTTTGATTTTAAAATAATTTAATATAAATTTATTTTCTTGTTTTACAATTGCAACTATTTTGACAGTTACAAACAATGGCATTAATAGGAGATAGAGAGGAAAAGATGGTGGGTGAGATTCAAATGAAATTTCTGTTGTGAGCTGTTGTGAAAAATTATACCTGTAAATTGTAAATATTTTAAACTGGCTAATGTTAGCAATATCGAATATCAAATATCAGGAAAAAATCTCACGTGCATATTAAAATTATGAAAGGAATTTTAGATCTAATTAAATATCACAGTTTTGATAATTAACTGGAAGGAATATGAATGCAATTTAGATTAAGACAAGAATATAAAAGGGTCTTGCACACAAAAAGTAAACTAAGTATTAGAATTAAACATGGAAAAGAAATAAAAATAAATAAGAACAAAAAGTAATACAAAAATTTAAATAATGGAAACAAAAGGAAATTTAAAAAAATAGATTCCCAAGTAGAAATTTGGGAATGTATATATACTCTATATTGTTTAAGCATTCTTTTGTTTTAAAAGTAATAGATTCAACAATTGCACTTTCCAGCATTTCAAAGTAAATCTTAAAGATAAAAAATTCATAGACTATATGTGTAAAAATTCAAGTTTACAAGATACTTAAGTTTTAAATAACAATATATTATTTATGAAGCAATAAATAAGTTTTTATACTGGAAGTGGTAGGTGGTATAGATTGAAGAAAATTTATTGTACATTATAGCTTCTAAATGGTATCCGAATAGAACTTATTAGATTAGTGAAAAAAGAATTCAGAAATTTAATATTATATTGAAATTGTATACCATATAATAAGAAACAGTATATTATACATTATATATGTTTTGAGAATTAAAACTAATCAACATTTGTGAAATCATAAATATGTTGATTTCGTTAACGTTATACAATTTTTTGTTTTTATAAATCTTGATATGTTTTGCAATGAATACGAAATTTTTAATCATAAGATTCTATATTATTACTGATACAACTGTATTTTATATTTACAGAAATCGATCTCTTTTTTAAGGAGTTCAGTTGTAAAATTCAAATATGATAACGTTCATAAAATTTCAGATAGATATAAACTTGCCATTAAAGTGAGAATGAAAGTGTTTTCATCATAAACTTATTTTTAACAAATTTAGATCTTAAAAGTATTTTGTAATAATCTCACTTTTTTAAAGTTATTTATATAATATTTTACCAAGCAAGATGTCCTAAGACTTCAGGCATCCAATGATGCAGCATTTTTTATTTTAATTCCAAAATTTTAATAGATATTTGAATGAATGTTAACACTTTGTGGAATATTATTTCAAGTTTAGCATTTCAAATTAATCTACGTCTGAAAACCTACGTTTCGATTTAGAAACTTTCTAAATGATATATTCTCAACAAATGAAATGGAAAATCATTAAAAATCTAATTGCTTCCAAACTAATTAATGCTGAGATTTTCTAATGAATGCAGCAAGAGCGAGATTTAAATTATTGGATATTAAAAATATTTATCATAAAACGTTAATAACTCTCGAAAAGTCAAACCCACCTGTTCAGTTACTTTTGACAAAATGCTCGATAATGACCGAAGAAAGATTTTCTTTTTCACTTTTAATTACCAAAAGCCAAAAATTCTTAATAGCTTTTACTTTATAGAAGAAGAAAATAATTTTTTTAAGTTGAATTTAAATAGAAGACTTAATTATTGATCATTCATGAATGTAAAAATTCTATAGTTTTTTCTAAATGTGTAGGTCTATCGTAATATAAAGTTAGATAGATGAAGAGAGGTATTTGTGAAAACTCTCATTACTTATTAAGAATAATTTTCTCCTAATTGAGTTGAAATATTTAAAAATACTACATAATGAGCTACTTACAGGTTTCTTTCTAAATATAAACTGCATCACAAACTTTTAATAGTAAAGAATTCGTTATATTTCCAAAACACTTGAATGGATGTAAAGTTTAATAAGGAATAGGGAACAGATTACTGAGAATACAAAATAAAGAAAATTAATGAAATAAAAGTGCAAAATGTCAATGTAAATGTAAGCAATATTATTAATAAAAATTCAGTTTACAATTTTATAACTGTCTTTATCACTATTTTCTGTTTATTATTCTTCACCAAGTCAAAAAAAAATTCAATACTTGAGTGAGAGTAAATAATTTCACATTGTAAAAATGATAAAAAAAGTAAATTTGCATACAATAATATTATAAAATTTAGAAACGTCTCATAGTTTAAAATTCTCTGCACCAAATGAAAAATTGTTGCTATTTTGAAATCAAAAATATTAATATAAATTACATGTTAAATAGTAAAGTTAATTACCTGTAAGTTTATATTCCCTCTTTAAAATTATTGAGATGTTTTATTGTATCAATTATTATTATTGAATTATAAAATATTATCTGTTTAATATTGCAAATATACAATTACTTTAGCAAAATAAATCATTTGCAAATTGAAAACACCTTAGTGAATAAAAATTTACTGTTTCTTGTAATGTAATTTGGTTTATATTTTTCAGGTGTTAAAACAATAATAACACTATTTTGTCAAAGAGGATCATAATACTGTACAATAAATATTGAAACAGCAGCTCATGAAATAAATTTAGCAATGGTTGAGTAAGTAATGGAAATTGACGAAAACATGTCAACATGTCGTTTACAGTGTTTTAAATAAAACTATAATCAATACTTTCATGAGACATATAATTGATTCTTGTTTTGAATGATTACTGTGATGAGAAAACATTTTATGCCGCATCCCACTTTATCCAATAGATTTATAGGCAAGCTCAAGTTGAAGAGTAAACATTGATAATATTTTTAAAGCACATGATAGGATCCACTTGACCCGAAATAACAATTTTAGCAATTGATTATCATAATGATTATCATACTGCATGCACATTAAAAGTGAAACTGCATTATGTTGCTATGGTAACAGAGGAATAATCCAGTTGTTTTACCTAAATTTCCCTTTTTCTTCGTGTTATTTCCACAACATTTTGAAATTAACCATTTCCAAGAGAAACCACCACACAACGAGTTCAGTAGGTTGGTTGTTCAATCCCTTCAGTATTTACATTTTTCTTTTAAAAATACATAGACTGTTTATGCATATCAGAAAAGAATGCTTAATTTGCATTGTTGACCACCTCTCTCCTGAACAAGACATGACCTCCTATTTTTTTGCATTATATAAATTGATTTATTCTAATAATTGATTTTTCAAATTTTTCTTGCTCGTTTTACTGCTCTTCATATTGTATCTTATTTATACTAGACAATAATTCTTTAGCTATTTTTGCGGTGGTTAGATTGCCAAAAATATTTATTAGCTAGTATTGGATTTTTGAATTTAATGTGTTATATATATATATATATATATATATATATATATATATATATATATATATATATATATATATATATATATATATATATATATATATATATATATATAAGCCTTAAACATAACATATCACGATTCTAATATCCTCCAAATCTGATGATGAAATTAGATTTTGCATTTCATTTATAGTTAATTTCTAATATTAAAATAAAACAATTTTAATTCATAATTAAAAATTTGTAAATTTGTCAAAATATGTAATGAAATTACAATTAAAAAAACATTTTTCTTATTTTACTCTTTTTAAAATTTAGAAGTAAATAATTTATGTAAAGAAATACTTTCCTTTTAAATAGCAAGTCACTTTAAGAAGAAACTGTTAAATAATTTTAGATTAATATAAATTTGTAACTTTGATTAAAAGACTGTTTTTGCCTATTATTTTAATAAAAAACATGCAATAAAAATGATATCCAGACTTCTAATTAATTTCTAATATACCTCTTGACAACAATCTTAATTACTTTATATTAAAACATAACAATTTCTTTCCTTTAGAAAATGTGTAAACTTTTATATTTCTTATTTTATGAAATACGGTAACATTAAAGATTTTTTTAAAGAATGTTTTTCGAATGAACAAAATGTCAATAACTTTGTTGAATTTGTACAAATTACCAATTTTTGCGGTTGGTGTTGGCTAACAATTGATTTCGGTTATACATACTTTTTGAAAATTTAAACAAATAGATTTCAAATAAAACTCTAATAATATTTCAGAAAAACTTAATCAGTTTTAAGTTTACATGAACATTAAAATTTTCAGTGTGATACATGCATTTAAAGATAGTAATATTTGAATCAATAAATAAATTTAAAGGTAAAATTTTACTAAACAATATTATATATATAAATCGATTCATTAAAATTTTATACTTCTTAATTCTAGAGATTTGTATCTTGAATATGGTATTTTGTACTTGGTAAAAACATTTCCGGCAAAAATAGGCATTAAATATTATTTTTTCATTTATTTTGATTTAAATTTGCTCTCAGAAGTAATAATCTTAAATGAAACATACGAAATGAAGTAAACTTCTAATGCCTAATTCTAAACGAGAAAATTCAAATATTACTACACATTTTTAAAGATTATAAATGAAAAATGACACCACTATTTAAAAACAAATGTTAAAGATATGAACTGCTAAGCTCTTAAAAAATTTTAATAAAAAATCTCTCAATGAATTTATATTAATTCAGGAACACAAGTGTTTATATTATTCTCAGAAGATTAAAATTCATCTTAAAAATACCGCAACAAAAATAACAGGTTCTTTAAAATATTTATTTCAAAGTAATAAAAAATTGAAAATCATAGTATTTTATAGATTAAAAATAAATAAATTTAGGGATATATTTACCTGTTTTTATTTCGTACAATGTACGTAAGTAATTATTTGATTATTCATCTTCTTTATTCATCAATTTGAATAAGCAAAACCAACAAACAAAATAGAATACAAACTAGAATAAGCTGTTTTAGAATAAATATTTCAACATCGGTGAAATAATAACGTATATCATTTGCTTTAAGGATGAAGTAAATCTACTTCTTTGGTAGTTGAACAATGCCATTTTATTATCTGATAAAAAATAAAGAAAAGTACTTTTTACAGAAGTAATTTCAATGTTAACGTTAATGTAACCGTTGAGCTAAATGTCTTATGTAATCTTTCATATTAAATGCTATTTAATTTCTCTTGACAAGCTGAATTTTAATTTTCTTTTTGAACAAAATTAGTAAAGATGTTGAATAAGTAAAGAAATATAATTTTCTAATTTGATCCCCCCTACATAAATAAACTTATTCAAAATAAATAACTTGTTTTCTTAAAATCATGTTGGTTTTCCATTTTGAAATAATTAATTAGAATTATTTATTTTGCATATTAAATTTAAAATAAGTTTAAATATTTTATTTTAGTCAATATATATATATATATATATATATATATATATATATATATATAGATATATATATATATATATATATATATATATATATATATATATATATATATATATATATATATATATATATATATATATATATATATATATATATATATATATATATATATATATATATATATATATATATATATATATATATATTATATATATATATATATATATATATATATATATATATATATGTATGTATGTATATATTGATTAAAGTAATAAAAAATTAAACCATTTTTAGAAACGTTTTAAAAGAATAAGTACTAATGTAAAATAATTAAAAATCCTAAAATCTAAAAAAGTTCTTTTAATTTTTTGTGTTACTTAATTTTTGAATAATACATTTAATCCAGTTGTTACTTTAGCTTATATTTAATGTTGATATACGCCAAGTGGCGTAATCAAAATCATTGTTGTGTGAATTTTCATGAAATAGATTATTTTACGATAAATATTTTATGTATAATATGTTAAAAGATCGGAAATAATAACTGATGTGTTTAAATTAAATTTTGTGTTAATTCAAGTTTATTTATGATAAATGATTGATTGCCATTATACATACCACCATTTCTTATGTACCTATCTCTATAATAACACACATCCATTTAACGTCTGAATGAGAATACAAACTTATGACTCACTTAGAAAGCAATATGATTACGTGATTCGTATAAAAAAATTAAATAAAAAATAGATATTGATTAAAAGTTATTATTTCTTAATAGAATTTTAGTGAATTACTTTTATATTCTGCATTATTACTTAACAGTTTTGAAATTAAACTGACCCTGGCTAGATACTAAGTCATATTCTGAGTTTCATTTTCATATATTAGTTCATTCTGCATTTTTCATTTGAGTTAAAGTCACCAACAATCTCGTATTCCTATTCTTACTGTTCATTTTGCTGAAACAAATAAGCTCAAGCAAATATATGTCTGAAGAAATTATACTAAAATTATCAATGTTTTAAATCTTTTTCAGAAATAAACTTTTATTTTATACGTAATTCAGTCAACAAATAAAAATCAGTGCATTACATAATATGAAAATTCGACTAGTTTTTATCATTTTCTACAAAAAATTAAAAAGCATCAAGACCTAATATTAATTTAAAGACCAAAAACATTATCTGTGATATTTATTTGGAATTACCTTAATCTGAAAATCTCTATTATTTGATGAAAAACATAATGAAAAATTTAAAATAAATGTATCGGTTGTTTGTTTTAGATCTGTCTAAATGTTTTTTTTTAATTATGCAAATCAACTGTAAAAATATCCTGTCAAATTTTACAATAAAGATTCTTATCATTATTTAGTAAAACATTACACCTATGATCAATAAACAAAATTTATAATATAATGGAGAGATGAAATATTGTTTTGATTTCAGACTACAACAAGGCAAACTACCAGTTCAAAATGTCTGATTCACTAATTCATTAAACAATGAAACCATTTTATTGAATAGATTTCGACTGAAGTTTCATGCAAAATTCAAAAATATATTCTATAGTCAAATAGATCGTAAAATATTTTACTTAATTTTTTTTCTATAATATAGTGTCTAAATATGGAAATTTTATTCCTGTCATACATGGCATTTTTTCTTTATATTTTTAAAATTACCTTTGAAATCATGCATTCATATCTGCTCATTCTATTTGAAATATATACAAATATAAAATAAAATATTTTAGAAATCCCTATTTGCAATTTTAAAAAAATATTAAAAGTACTGACAAAGCAATAGGCGGAAACATTGTCATTTTTTATCCTACTCTAATTTCTTTTCCTTTTAGTTATAACTTAAAATTAAGTATTTCATTTAAAGTTACTTATTGAGTCAGCATTCTCTCAGAATCTTTAAATGATGTTGTGCAATTCTGCAGGAATATGAAACACTTAGAAAAGATGATTGTGTTAGAAAATATTTTAAAATCAATATGGGAATATTTTTATGGCTAGGAAATAGTTCAAAGTAGTTTGAAGATAGATAAAGATTCCTCTCTTAAACAAAGAAAGAGAGAAGTTTGAAGAAGATAAACTCCTAACAGATAATATGTATGTGTTATTTCTCTTCAAATATTCTTAATTGCAAAATATGTGTATTTTATCATATAAAACAAATGTCATTAATTCTTTAAATTATCTACAAAAATTTTTTAAAAAAAATTCATGGTATATCTCTAGCTATCTATTCTTTTCACTTATATCGTTTAGATTTTTTGGTTATGTAATTTAAACTATTGAATCAATTATCACACTTATGTGTAGTTAGATAAATATGTTGCATGTGTGTGTTACTTAACTTTTTATTAATTCTAAAAACATTAAAACGAATTTTTTTCCATTGCAACATGTTTAGATATAACACATAAAATTAAATATGCTATGCTATTTTTTTATAATAATGAATATCTTTGACTATGTTTTACAGATTTTAAGCAGTAATTGCTTGTGTGTTTAACTATTATTTAGACCAAATGAATTAAACTTCTGTTTCAAAATTTACATTTATTTTTTTCGGTGATTCCCAAGCTCTTTTAATAATGGTTATATTTTACCTGTCAAAAAAGATATCAGTTTCTTACTCATACACATATTTTTTTTTTAAATTTAAGAAACAATGTTTTTAAATTATTGAACCCTTTAAGTAAAATGCATCGTATAAAATTTAGCTGCTTATGTATATTATTAAATGAACTTTTTATAATTTGGATAATTTGTGCCCAACTAAAAACCTTCAATATGCATTTATAATTATATATAATGATAAAATTTCAAAACATTGATTTTTATTGTGATGTAAATTATTAAATATCATATTTAGAAACAGTAAATGTATTTACTTTTAAGCATACACTACTGGCCATTAAAATTGCTACACCAAGAAAGCGACATGCTACAGACGTGAAATTTATACGAAAGGAAGAAGGTGCTGTGATATGCAAATGATTAGCTTTTCAGCACATTCAGACAAAGCAGGCACCAGTAGCAAACCTACATTGTGTTTAAATGAGGAAATTGTTCAGCCGGTTTCTCATACACAAATTGCATTTGAACATTGTTGCCTGGTGAAAAGTTGTTGTGATGCCTCGTGTTAGAAAGAGAAATGCGTACCAACTCGTTTCTGGCTTTGATAAAGGTCGAATTGTGGCGTACCGGGATTGCGGTTTATCTTATCGCAGTATTGCTGCTCGCGTCGGTCGAGATCCAATGACTGTTAGCAGAATATGGAATCGATGGTTTCAGGACGGTAATATGGAATGCCATGCGGGATCTCAACGGCCACCTATCACTAGCAGCCGAGAAGACAGGCATATTATCCACATGGCCGTAAAGGATCGTGCAACCACGTCACGAGCCGTGAGTCAAGAAACGGGGTCGTTTGGAAGACAACAAGTGTCTGCACGAAAAGTTCGACGACGTTTGCAGCAACATGGACTATCTCAGCTCGCAGACCATGGCTGCGGCTTCCCTTGACACTGCGTCATATACAAGAGCGCCTTCAATGGTTTGATCAACGACGAATCTGAGCGCACGAATGGCGAGACGTCATCTTTTCAGATGAATCCTGGTTCTGTGTACAGCATCATGATGGTCGCATCCGTGTTTGGCGGCATCGTGGTGAACGCACACTGGCAGCCTGCATTCGTCATCGTCATACTGGCCCATTACCTGGCGTGATGGTATAGGGTGCCATTGGATACACGTCTCGATCACCTCTTGTTCGCATTGACGGTGCTTTGAACAGTGCACGTTACATTTCTGGTTTGTTACGACCCGTTGCTCTATCCTTTATTATAGCCCTGCGAAACCCTAAGTTTCAGCAGGATAATGCCCGACCGCATGTTGGCGGTATTGTACGGACCTTCCTTGATACGGAGCATGTTCGGCGGTTGCTCTGGCCAGTACGTTCTCCAGATCTTTCATCAATAGAAAACTTCTGGTCAATTGTTGCCGAGCAACTGGCTCGTCACCATACGCCAGTCACTACGGTTGATGAACTGTGGCATCGTGTTGAAGCTGCATGGGCATCTGTACCTGTACATGCAATCCAATCTATGTTTAACTCAATGCCCAGGCGTATAACTGCTGTTATTACTACCAGAGGTGGTTGTTCTGGGTACTGATTTCTCAGGATCTATCCAGCCAAATTTTGTGAAATTTTAATCACTTGTTATTTCTAGTATAATATATTTGTCCAATAAATATCATTTTGTTATCTGCATTTCTTCCTGGTGTAGCAATTTCAATGGCCAATAGTGTATATGCTTTTAATTTGATCCATTTAGGATATTTTTTATAATAATCTTATTAATTTTAAGAATAAAATATAGTAATTTTAAAAATCTCTTTGGAAATAAAGTATTCATCTAGGCATAAAAAAAACTTAGATAATTGGGAGAATATTTGCTTAAAAGAAGTTCAAAATGTTTCTTTTCAATCTATTAAGATATTCTTTGAATTTATAAACTCCAAATGCATTTAATTAATGATCATTTTTATACTGACTTAATCATCTAAATTTGGGCATACAAGGACATTATTTCAGTATTTTAAAATATTCTCTCTTCTATCCATAAACCATATTATTTGGTGGATAAAATAACAGTCCACACTCAGCCATTGTTTTATCCAAAATAGTAATGCATATTTCTGCTTTCTTCATATATGATTGCCAATGGGATGACTGAGACATTTTTGGCTTTTTCTCTAATTGTCTACTATATAATTGTATAATAATAATGATGATAAAATGAATAAAAGGATAATAAAAACTAATCGTAATCTATTACTTTATACAATGGTCAAAAGAGCTAGGAACCCATGATTAATATTTTGTTGGACTTTATTCCTTTGATGTCTAATCTTTATTCTTCTGAAATGCGCTTATGACGAAACTTGATAATGCTTTATCAGAAATAAACTATATGGAAACTAAAATCATGCAAAAATAAAAAGTCATTCAAAAGATTTATTGCATGCCTATTTTGCCTATTTTGTAAGTAGTGAAAGCATCAATATATTACTTGATAACTGAATTGTAGAAAAATGTTTGATATTTGCTAAAATTACGATGACTTTGGGTATCATTTCCACATTTTATTGAGTATTATTTTATTATTTTAAGATTTAAGAAATACATTTTTTGTCAGATTATCATTTCAAGTTTAACTTGATCATATATTTTAGAGTGTCAAGTAATTGGAGAGAGGGACTTTCTAATTAATACAAAAGTACTTTCAAACCAATCAGATAAAATAAAATTACTAAAACTAGAAAAGAGAAGAAGAAAGAAAACATTCAGTAATTCTATAAGTGAAATAAATAGTAAGATTTATTCATTTATTCATTTTAAAATAGTAAATATTTAAACCTTAAAATTAGATAGATTTAAAAGCATTGAGAAAAGGAATATAGAGAAATCATCCATATAAAGCTTATCCTTATAAACTAAAGTCCCAAAAATGAATTAAGACACAATTTCTTTCAGTTCAAATTCAAAAAACGTCATTTTATATTTAACTTTAAGAAAGTGGAATAAAACACATACAAAAGTGGCAAAAAAGAAAAAGAATACATGTATAAAGAGATTTTGACTTTTTGAAAAAGTCAATTTTGGAAGAGATTTCTTCAGCAAATATTCATATTTTATAATTCTTCCAATGTTTGGAAATAATTGTTATTTAAATGATACTGTATTGTCAAAGGAATAAAGGAAAAATACGTAAGTGACTGAGTACAAGAAGTTTTCATATTAAATAAGGATAAAATGAATGAATATGCTATGTAATAGAAAAACTACAACATATCATTCGAAGACATTTCTAATCGTTCAAAAAATCCCCAAATCATTATTTTAGGATTCGCGTGCTTCTGCTTCTTTTGATTAGAAGAAAATGACATTTCAAAAATAAAGTTATTTTTATGACAGTTATTTTGCTCATAAACTTTATGTAAATCCTGTACGCATAGTCGAATAAACAATCTATCTTTTGTTGTATAGCTTTAACAAAGCTAGAAAATATGAGAATTAATATATCGCATATCTTAAGGATTGCATTATTTTACGGATTTATTTATTTGATTGGAAACCTTTTGATCAAGAATAAGTTAAATTAAATAAAAGAAGCTTAATATCGTTGTAATGGTAATATCAAATAATTATTTGATTGAAAATTTATATTCTCTCTCTCTCGGTGAATTATATATCTTAATATGCATTATTCTTTATGTAAAACATTTAAATTACCTCGTTTGTTTCATTCAATATACTTTTGTTTTTATGGAAATAAACATTTTATGTCTTCATTTAACTATTGCATTATGCCATATATTATGTTTTATTACATCTATAAAAGGAATTTTCATACTAAATTAAAAGCTAGAACTTATTATAATATTGTAACCGAAAAATATTATATGATAGAATAATATCAAACTTATAAAAATGTTGTTTTCTAAGCAGTTTTTCAATTTTTCAGAAATTAATTTCATGTAGATCTTTAAGTCAATATAATAAGAGTATGTTTTTATATACCCCATATTTAAGGAGCATTTTATTAATAAATTCTCTTAAAAGATTATTCACCTATTAAGACCTTTTCAAAATAATATTCAAATAAGGTGGTAATTGCAAATCAAATTTATTTCATATGTACCTCATATGCAAATTAATTCCCATCAAAATAATAACGCTTGTAAATCTTATTAATAAAAGACGCCACACATAGAAATCATTGTATTAAAAAAATTGGTAATTACAATAAATTTCTTGGATCATATATACATTAAGTAATATTCTTTTATCATGAATTGATACCTTGTTCAAGATAACACTTTTGCTAATCACATATCTAAATAATTTAAATGATTTTCAGAATAAATGATAACTAAGATTTGATTGTTTGGTAAAATTAAATGATCTTTTTAGTTTGTTTGAAGAGGCTAACATTTAAATAAATAATTCAACTTAAGATACAGATGGAATTTCTCACATTATGCATATTATAACTAGTAGAAATTCTTAAAAACAATGTGAATAATTAAAATACAAATTAAATAATATTCGAAAAATATGTATAATTTCCTTAAATTGCAACGAAACAACCAGTAAGTCTTTCTGTGTTTTGTTGAGCTTTTGATAAGATAGATTCTTTACAACAATTACACAAAAAATATTCTCAAAATTTCAATTTAATACTTGGTCATTCCTATATGTATTTTTTAAATAATGTTAAGTCATTAGTTATTATTATTTGATAATTATTTTGATATCTTCTTCATCTTCTTCTGCATAATTTTTTTTCCTTTTTTCTAAATTCAATCGCTTATCATTCAACCTTTCACCATATATATATATATATATATATATATATATATATATATATATATATATATATATATATATATATATATATATATATATATACATATACATACATATACGAGTGTGTGTGTGTCAATTAAATAGCTACAACTAAAATTAAAAGTTCATCTGAAGTACTACCCTTTCAAGAACCATTTCCAAATTAAAAACAGTTTTCCGGCTTTAAAAATGTAAATCAGCATTGGATGCTTAAAACTGCCCTACTTTTTTGAAAACTATGAGATTATTCATGACTTTCCTCTACAAAAACTAAACAGAAATTATACTTTCAAAAGAACAATCAAATAAATTCATTTTGGATAAACGGTAAAGTAATGTTCGGGAATACAATTTTACAAAAGTAAGATTTTTCAAGTACTATTTTTGGCATTTTCTCGCTTATTCCAAAGAAGACTGCCTATTATACTTTTTTTAGGTTCTCAGTTTAAGTGAGCCTAATGTGAAAAATTATAATTTTTTTTTTTTTTTTTTTTTTTTTTTAATAATTATTTGAATATTGTTTCCCACAAAGTAGCGCATTGTTGCCATAAAGCAAAATCATGAAATTTTTTTAAATTTAAAGAAAATGCTTAAATATTCCATTTTGAATTAGATTTCAGATTAAGATTTTATGTGACTTTCCAATATTTTAGTTGACTTTAGAACATTTTTGCTTAAAGAATAAACATATTTTTGTTTTTGATATGAATCTAAATAAAATAATTTAACAAATAAAAACAAGTATCGACGGAAAATTATAATAAAGAATTCTAAGATTTTGAAAGATGTTGTATTTCTATTATTCTGTGTATCTATTACAAATTTCGTTGAGTTGTAAATTAAAATATTATTCCAATACAAAATTTTAAGGTAAATATTAGACAAGAATTTAATAAAAATAAAGTAAAACACATAATCAAAAAGTTTGGATGCACGATGACTTTTTGATAATAATAGCTTATAAAAATAGTAAATAAAACTTAATGTTATATCAAAAAGCATATGATTCTTTATTTAGTACATTATTATATTTATAATCTCATAACATGACTCATATTTCTTCCAAAAAATATTTTTTAAATATTTTTTTACAAGAAATAACTTCACTAATTAACACTTTTGCGAAAACTTAATGCTTTGTGTTAAATATAATTTAATAATTTTACACATTGAGATGATATAGTGATATTATCAATTATATATACACATTTATTGCTTTATCAATTTCATATATAAATACAAAAAAGTATAGGAATGATGTGAAATGAAATTAATATTGCATATTTCCAAGTGTTTGAAATCTTAATTTATGATATCAGTTCTTTTATTTACAACTCACCTAAGAAAGATGCAATTATTACACATTCATTCATAATTTTTTAAGTTCAAAATGCTTAATAACAATTATTTCATACTGCTATAAATTTCTTGTTAACAATCCTTTGAATTTGAAATAAAACAGTATTTGAAGTACTCTATTATTTAGTAGTATTTGAGGTACTCTGATACATTTCAATACCAAAGTTTGCAATATTGATTAACGTTCATTGTGATGGATTGGTTTTCAATCATAGCGTATGCATTTCTTAAAACATTAACCCTAAGTTTCAATCATAAAAAAGTAGTAGGTCTTAGAGTGGTGTGTTAGATTACGTTAAGAATTTTACTCCAACAAACCAACATTAAACTGCTTATTAAAACTAATAGAAAAATATGCTAACTTTCTAGTTAAAAACGCTTAACTCTTGGGGCTAATTATTTTCGATTATTATATCAATTTCTTTTTTCACAAAAAAGTGTTGTCATTCAAAGAATTTACTATGTAGTTGATCCCTGTTTTTATTATTCAGTTCAATATATAGTTTTTTTTTATGTTGTTACATTATATAGGCGTATATGTGTATTAACCTTAAAACAAAAGAAAACCTTATTAACAAAAATTAGATTTAAGAATGCTAAAATATAACCCCGCGCGCGCGCGTTTACCAGTTTATTAATGTAAAATGTCATGGTAGTATTAAGTAACTTAATCAAACCCATCGTGAAACTTTATCATGAATATTTGCATAGATATTGGTTTTTCATAGAAAGTGTAAAGTATCAGACCTCATAAAAATTCAAATAGTTCAAATGTTAAGGTGCACTGGATACACAGATATATTCATATTTTGGAAATTTCTGGAATTATCTAGCATAATAGCTGTCACAATGCATAGTAAGAAAAGCGAGGCAAACCAAAATAGTTTACAGAAAGAGAAACAGAGAGAAAAAAATGAGAGCATATTCGGAATTAAAGGTTTTGCTCTAAAAGCAGGAAACATTCGCCTGGAAAAGATTATAGCTGTATTGTCAATTTTAATTTGATTTCATTTTGTGCATTGTAAAAATCGAATACAAAAGGATTTTATGAATATGAACATTTCAACATAGCAATTATAAAATATATTTACGATTTCATAGAAATTTATTTCATAAATATCCTGATGTTTATTGAAATAAAACTAATAAAGTCTATTTTTATGGCGATATGTGCCTAGGTAGTTACATAAAAATTTAAGTTAAAAATAAATTAGTTATAATATTAGTATATGCTTACATTATTTACATCTTTTAATACATTTTTAATATGATTTTGAATTAAATGTTTGCTAAATTTTAAAATTTGATTCATTTTGCTACGAAGTTGTACTAAAACTTTATATTTGGTAATTTTGTATTAGATATTATGTATTAAACCATAGTCGTTATCGCCAATCATGAATATCCAAATATCCAAATGTTAGCTGATAGTAAGCCAGTGATTTTTTATTAACATCTTCAATTGATTTGTAAAGTAATGTGAATTGAATATAAGAAAATATAAATATATATATATATATATATATATATATATATATATATATATATATATATATATATATATATATAAATATATATATATATATATATGTATATGTTTAACATGTAACTGTGTTGATGACGCATTGTGCTTTCTTTCTTGCATCTAATCCGATCTACCATTGTTCGAAATCCAAGATAAAATATTAATATTTGCTATTTCCGTTATTTTTCCTTTGCCAGAGAATTATCACTAATTGTTTTCCAGTGTATCAGAGCTTTGCTGATAAAGTATTAAGTACCTCTATTTCTACTCTTTTAGGGAACTCAAGTACCAGCGTACTTATATTTATCTCTGGCTCGGGTGTGACACAGTAACACAAATATAAGAACAGATTATGTATAGGACTAAATAAATTATTACAGCTCTATAGTACAATCAACGGCCCGCTATTCATAATTTATATTAAAAGTTTAAAAATTTAATAAGAAATCATTAATGTGCAAATTTTTAAATTATATATATTTGATTCATTGATTCGTAGAATCTATGTTCAAACATTATATCATTGATTCAGAATATTTTTTCCAAAACTATATTATAAAGTTAGATATATGATTCTTAATTTGAGACATTTAAGGAATTAAAAAAGTAAGCTTCTCCTTTGTCTTCTGATAGAAGCCTTAAATATATTTATGAAAAATCAAATGTTTTATTTTATTTAAAAAATTTTAATAAAATTTAAATTCTTCTGAGGTTAAATACTGAAACAAATTAAATTAAAAACTTTTAAAATTTGTGACTAATGAAGTATACATATATCATCCGGTTGTCTTAAATTGATGGAATATTCAATTTACTATTCAAAATTCCTCAAGGTCAAAACCTTAACATTATCGACTATTTTTCCAAAGGATACTAAACTATTTCTGATTAATATACATGCTGTTTTTTATAAGAGTGTGCTATGAAATTTTCTGCAATGTTTTTAGTTTTAATTTTTGCTATTTATTTCCATTAATACCTGTTTATGATATTAACCACTAAAAATGCAATATTATAATCACAAACAATTCTTCTGATTACCATATTAGGTCAGTAACTCTCGAACAAAGAAAGCTTAAGTCAGTCAAATCTGTTACTTATAGGCAACTAAATTTATTTAAATCAGATAAAAAACTTCACCATTTTAATGTATTTATGATAATTAGTGACAACTTAAATACTAATGTGATTATATACTTCAATGTTTAATGTATATCACTGAGAAGAAAAATGTGTTGTCTGTGTCTGTAAGATATCTTCTTATATTGAGTCAACATGATTTGTCATGTGTGTATAATATATTATTATGATTAACGCAAACAATATCAACAAATTTATATTTTTAATGCGAAATTTGTGTTTTTAATTTCAATATAATTGTTTAATTTAATGAAAAAAGGGTAATTATAATAAAAACAAACTTTTCTTTAGATATAAATAATAATATTTTAACACAATATTGTGATAATTTAATTTAAAGTAGATTCAAAATAGTTAAATAATTCTGACATATCAAACTTTGTTATTAGCATATTCAAAGTGAGAATGCTTACATAACAATAAAAATAAAAAGGTTTTAAATACTGAATACATTTATTTATATTTTTCTAGTATTCTTCTTATTATTTTAGATTCTGTTGATTTAGTTAACAATATTATTTCAAAACGAATTTAAAATTTTAATACAAAACGTTTAAATAGTAGGATTCAAAATATTAATTAAAAAAAATTATCTTTATTATCTAATTCTTATATATTTCAAATCTCTTTTGCCAAAAATAGCAAGGAGGCAATCCCAAGTGAGTACATATTGTTCTTTGAACTGATTGTTAATTCAAAGAACATGTTAATACCCTGACAATGCGGCCCAGAGTTTATCCGTGGAAGCATACTAGTTTCTTGCATCTTAACTCTACTTGAGTAACGCTATTTTCACTGTTTGTGCTCCATTTTCTTACCAACCTGCACCTCCACGTGGTGCCTTATGAAAACGTTGACATTTATTAACGGCTAATAAAGGCGGTTGGAACATTTAAATTTTTGGCTCTATTGAATTCACTTTGTCAGGAAAATTTTTACCATGAACAGCGCCAGTGAATCAATGCAAGGGGATGAGCTGGTCTGCTACCAAAGTAGCACACCAGAAGCATTGAAATCTGCCACTTCGAAGCTACTAGAAATTGAACAAGACATTCTAGTTGCGCTGTCAGCAGCAAAATTAGCGCAGTCTAGCAGCAAAGTATTAGGAAAGGAGTCTCAGACATCCTTCAAATTGCTATCTCACAGATAGAGAGGAATACCTTCCTGGAAGGGGAGACCAAAGTTCTTGACAGCAACCAGGTCCAGCAGCAGCCCATGACTTTTGCCCAAGTTGCAGCCAACAAGCCTGTCAAACAGAAGCAGAACAAGAGAGACGCCAGCCGGTCCAGAACCAGAAGGGATCGTTCGAGACAGAGAAAGAAAAATATGGTGGTTTTTTATCCCAATCAGTACAAGACTTCTGAAGAGACTCGGGATATCATTAAACAGCAGATGAATCAAGTCAGCTTGGGATTGAACATATCCAGAATCTGACAAGTTAGGAAGGGAGGAGCGCTGATTAAAACACAGAGCTCCCAAGATTTAGAAAAGCTGATAGAAGAAGTCCAGGAAAAAGATGTCAGCAATGGAGTCCTAAGTGCCAAAAAGCCAGTCATGAAGAAGTACAAATCCATCCTCTTCAAAGTGAATAAGGGAGTGAAGAGAGAAGAGATTGCCACATTTATCCAGAAACAGAACCATCTAGATGAGAGCATCGAGTTGGAACCAGTATTCAACTACTAAGGTAAGCACGGAATCAACTGGGTCCTATCGGTAGACGTAGAGAGCTTCAAAACGCTGAAGGAACGGAAGAATCTTTTCGTGGGTTGGACCAGTGTCAACTTTAAGGAATGCATTCCAGTCACTCAATGTTTCAAGTAACTCCGTTTGGGTCACCATGCGAAGGACTGCCGAGGACAGGAAACCTGAGGAAGATGCGGCAAAAACCACATGAGCAAAGATTGCCAGAAAGAACTCAACTGCTGGAACTGCACCGAGTACAACAGGAAAGGCAAATACAAAGTGAAGATCGATCATGATGCAAGAAGCAGGGCATTTCACGCATATAAAAGAGAGCTAAAGAACATCATCAGTAAAACCAATTATGGATATTAAGACTCAAGACTCTTCATTAAAATTCTCACATCTTAATATACATCACTGTAGCGCTACTAACCTTATATGCCCAAGACATCAAGCAACTCAACATAGATATGGCTTCTATCAATGACCCTTATTCCTATAATGGTTTTATCACAAGCTTCCCCATCGACCTTTGTTTCTCTTCCTCTCCTGACCTGCAGGCTGCAATCATCACCAATAAGTCTCTATTTGTCAGTCCAGTCTATTTGTATAATGAACTCTTCATTATCAAAATTAAGGTAAAAAAAACTAGTTTCTCTTTGTCTCTTCCATTTATAGCCCTCCATCGAAAAGACTTCAGGACTATCTCAAACCACTTGAGCTCCAGACTGCTAAATACAGAACCGAGAAAAGGCCAATTTTACGCGATTTTCACGCCAAGTCATCAACTTGGAGTCCGAGGCCGAATGATCAGAGAGGACAGGTCCTTCAGGACTTCTATTCCAGAAATAACATCATTATTGAGAACAAATAAGACAGTAACTCCAGCTTTTCTAGCACCACTGGTGACAGCTGGATAGACTTAATGCTTACCAAGAATTTACACGATGACGAAGTCAGAAACTGGAAAATCCATAATCACTATACTGCCAGTGATCATAACCTAATGACCTGTGAATTTGGATTTGGTAAAGTCCCGAAAAAACATCACTGGAAAGAGGATTCCAGGACGCTGAACTGGACTAATTTTATCAAAGACCTCTCCATTATTCCCGTTGACAATTTCAAGGAGATTGGGATCCTTGCAAACAAGATCGAAATTAAGCTCTTGGAACTTTGCCGAGCTCATAAAAGGAAGTTCCCCCTAATTTAAGCAAGAACCAATTTTATTGGACATAGAAGCTCACCATCGAATGGAGCCGTATTAGAGCACTCAAACGTAGATTCCAAAAGGAGCATGATCCAGACATTAGGAAGAAACGGGAAATCGAATTTAAGTAAGCAGCCTCCAGGTATAGAAAGAACATTCTCGATCATAAGCATCGAACATTTAGAGATTATCTCAGCTCGGTCACTCACACCACTATCTTTAGAGGACACTACAAAATTATAAGAGACCAGCTCACCCGCTTAGAAGTCACTAACTTAGTCCTTATTGACAATGGTGAACCTGCCAAATAATTTTCAGAATCTACCAACGATATCTTGAGGAACCACTTTCCTAACACAGGAGGCTCGGAAGCACATGAAGATTATGGTCTTGACCTATAAGACCCTCAGTTCACCATCTTTGTTACTGAGGCTGCCATCAAGGAGATGGACCCAAGCAAGGATCCAGGACACAACAACATCTGCCTGGAAATCTATGCTGAACTGTTCAATGCCAACATGAGCTGGTTCACTGAGATCCTCAACACCTGCCTCGAACAAAAAACTTTCCCGTATCACTGGAAAGTAGCGAATGTTATCCTGATTCCCAACATTATTCAGTATTCCGCAAAGACGAGAACCTTAGAGACTCCTACCGGCCAATCTGCCTCCTCCCATCTGGGGATAAATCCTGGGCAAACTCGTCATACAACTTTTGTACTACCATTTCCAGTCCAGCAACTTCCTCAACAGGTTCCGATTCGGTTTCCTTAAGTAGAAGTATCTCCGACGCCCTCCGAGAACTCATCAAAAAAATCCAGGACCACAATGAAAAGAAAAACTTTTTCTGCCTCATATCCCTTGATATAAAGGAAGCGTTTGACAGTGCCAGATGTAAGAACATCCTGCATCTTTTCCAGAAATACAAGACGCCAGATAACCTTTACTGGTTGATCCAATCTTTCCTTCACAACAGAGCCTACATCGACATCAACGTCAAGGAAACCCCTTACAATATTAGAAACCCGCTGGGTTCCAGTTTGAGTCCCTTTCTTTGGTTGCTTATAGCCAATGAGCTCCTGACCCAGAAGAAGCAATGCCCACTTCCAGGCGTTCGCAGATGATGTGGCCATCATCCTGAACTCCGACTAAAATTTCTCCAAGTTGGCTCTCAAACTGGTTGATTCCTGGATAAAGAATTACGGACTGATTCTCAGCCTCAGCAAATGCCAATACACTATCTTTGTCCTCCACAAAGACATCACAAGGAGACCTGGGTTCTCCATCTCTAGACATCGCATCAGCTACTCCGCCAACATCAATATTGGCATCATCTTGGACCCCAAGCTCAGCTGGATTCCACACCTCAACGATCTCAAGAGCCGCAGTGAAAATGTGCAGAACAAGCTTGCCAGAATCACCAGAGCCACCTGGGGGCAACCAACGTCCAGCCATCTTGAAGCTCTTCTACCCCTATGTCGTAGACTCTACGACTGCCAAGTCTGGTACAACAACACCACCACATCAGCATCAAGCTCACCTATATTCAAAGAGTCGCTATGCTCAGGGTCATGAAGTCCTACAGACCGTCATCACACATGCTCTCCAAATTCTCGCATGATGCCCACGATTCCACCTGACAGCTCACTCCTACCAAAAGACATTTGAACTTTGGAACTATGAAACCAAAGTCACCCTCAATGACAAGGAATGGACCCACCACAACGCCTGGACTTGCAGGTTTCATCATGTTCCCCATGAACACGATGTCACATCAATTGCACTACAGACCAACACTACCAAGGTTGCTTCGTATACACCGACGGTTCTCGTATCGACAACAAAACCGGATGTGCCACCCTCATCTTCACCGACGGAGACCTCATACACAGACCTCATACTCAACGACTCCACCGCTGTCTTTAAGGCTGAAGCCACCGCCATTCTCGTCAAGATGTAATTCGTCATCCAAAGACCAATCTCTAGTTTCCACATCCACACGGACTCCCAATTTGTCCCCAAGATGCTCTCTATCCCGGATGTCAAGAGTGACACCTTCAGGGAGATTCAGGTTATCCTTCACTCCTCCATCAAGGTCTTCTCTTTCCACTGGGTCAATGCGTATGTTGATATCCAGCTCAACAAAGCAGCTGACACAGTCGCCAAAGTAGCAACCACCAGAGATGATGCGGACATTGTTTTCAGAATTAGCAGACAACAAATAGCCACTTTCACCTAGGAAGTCATGAGCACTTGGCAAAAGAACTGGGAGCTCTCCTCAAAATCCAGGAGACTACATTCCTTCTTCCTCAAAGTCTCCAAGACAAGAGGATTGGCAGACTTCTTCATCAATCAGCTGCTGACAGAGCATGGCTCCTTTGGAACCTATCGTAACAGGTTTCATGGCTACAGCAACCTCTGCCCACACGATGAAGAGATACAGAGCACTTGGTGTTTAACTGTAGCCACTATTAGGATATCCGAAACAAGCACTTCCCAAAGCACGCCAAACCGGATGATGTCCTTCAACTCCTTAACCACCAAGGGTTCAAGACCAGACAAAAGGAGATCCTGCTGGCTGAAATGCACCTCCATATGTCCATCTAGAAGCTGCACTTTGTTGTATATATTGTTAATTTGTATATATTCCTGTTCATTGTAAATACATCTGTACATATGTGTTTTCAATGAAGCCTCTTGGTCTAATATTCCAGTCAGACAGAGTCCCAATGGACACCTTTTCAAGACTTTTACCCTCTGGGTGTCTTCATTTTATTGGTGGTCAGGGTCCCCTACCACCTTTAGGAGTTCCTTTGTCCTTTGGACAGCCTGTGCAAGTTCTGAACTTTGGCCATTGCTTCACATCTGCTTCCCTCTACGACTGTATTATCCAACGACGTCCACCACCGCATACATTCGGGTGGGTTGGTGGCCATTCAATTTTACCAAAAATTCTGGTTAGTTATTTAAACTCCTAAATTTAGAGTTTTAGCTATGATTAAAAACAATTTTAAAAAATAATAATTTTATTAATTTAATAATTATTATATGTAAATAAATATTGCTCGACTACTTCTTGGAAAAAACATTACTATATAGTTTCTATATCACATTTTTACTTATTTCAAAAAGTAATGTAAATGTTTACAAGTTTTTAAGTAATACTCGAGTTAAGAAATAATTTGTAATTTAAAATGCATTTGAAAAATGTATAAAAGAAATTTTACCTTTATATAAGTATGCACATAGTTTTAAAAATTTCAATATATATCATTGAATTACTCTTTTATTTAAACAAACACTATACTATTTTTATTCATTACCATCCTTAATATTTATAAATACATAAATATAATGTAAGTTAAATATTAAAATTTTTTTTAAATATTTGACGTAATTATACATGAGTTAAAAATTGAGTTACTTTTAAAATATTAGTATTTTGTTCGTAATAATAGCATTTTGCTTGAAATAAATTAATATAAGATAATAAAACAAATTTTTAGTATCAAGTGCGTTTTCGGAATGAAATATTGTCAATATTATTTTAAAAGTGTATATATATATATATATATATATATATATATATATATATAAATGTGTATATATGTATATGTATGTCTATATATTCAATATTAGAAACATAATACTAAAAGTATCAATACACAATAAAAATTTCAGCAGGAAAGTTGAAAATGTGTAAAATAAATCTAAAATTGTCTCACATTTGTCCAATTTAAGCAGTGAATTATTAACTAGACGAGAAGATTTACAATCATTGGAATGTCGATATTTCCACAGAAAAACTCCCATTCATCAATGTTTAACAAATAGTCATTACTGGTGCTTCAGTAACATTTGTGTTTCCAAATCAATATAAATGATACTCTTTGCTAGTGTCAAAAAATTGATTTTGAAGAAAATGTAGTTACAAAAGTTATTATTTGTAGCTGAGTATTTTGAATAACTAAAGTAATTTTGAAAAAAACTTGAATTTTATACAAAAGTTTCAAAATTAATCAATAATTTTACAATTATTTAAATTATTTAATAAACAGGAGTAAAAGAACAGTCATTCCACCAGATTTTTTAATTTTTTATGTATATATTTATTAAATATAGTTACTTAAACTTGATCTTTTATTTAGTTACTATCCCAAAAGTATTCTGGGGTTTTAAAAAAGTTTATTTCACAGTTCAATGAAATTTCGCTTCCTGAACTTAATTTTTTTAAGTGTCTGTTGAGCAAGTTAAGAATTTTACTTGAGAATAATACCGAACTATGTTACGTAATTTTATTAAATTTCGTAATTATTTTTATCATTGACTTCATGTAAGATATTTATTTATTTACAGCAAACAATATATATTTATTTAAATAAATAATGCTTAATCAACATTTAAATATTTTTCAAAAACAAATATTTGTGCAAATATAAAATTATTCTTAAAAAAACATTAGTCAATTTTTTTTTTGAATTTTTGATTTTTCTTCTATCGATATTAATTGTTATGGCAAAATATTTAGTTTTAAACACAGTACTTAATTAATGTTTGTTATTCTTTGAAAGGAAATATTTCCATCCATATTTAAAATCAGCAAGAAATAGGAAACGCTAATTACAAATATATAAAATCACATCATACTTTAGATATAATAATTTTTTCATTTTTTTCTAATTTATATATAAAATGAAAAAGATTTAATGAATTCGCAATATTATACCATCAATGATTGTGACTTTAAAATGTTTAAATGTATGTGCACATTAAAAGATGAATATGTGGTACATAAATTAGACAAAACCATTTAAAAGTTTCTAGGAATATTTATGTTTTGGAAATGAATAGTTTGAAAATCTCATAAAATTACTTAAATTAATTATTATTCAAAAAATACACAAATTAAATAGTTAAAATGAATTACTTTGCACCTGAATATACTGACAGAAAGCTGAATACTCTCTGAATATCATCGTTTATCATTTAATAGAAAATTGTTACTAAAAGCTTATATTAACTTACGTAAGCAAAAATTTAATTATCTGAAAAATTAATTTACCTTTATTTTCTCATTAATTTTCCCTAGTTTAAAATATGAAAGTGGAATTTCTATTATGGCTTGTTTTGTATTTTTATTGTATAAGGAAAAACGTTTTGTATTTGGATGTCAAACAGAATTCATTTTAGCTTGCGAAAAAAAAATTATATGTTTAACTTGGAAAGTATGGAATATGTTTTAGTTCATTTTGCCCAAAAATCATAATTCAACTGTATCATAAACCAAAGAAATAATATTGCTTAAAAATTAAATATAATGTGTAATAAATGATTTTTCAGAACTTTTAATCTCTTTATTTTTGTTACATGCAACCTGAGACACGATGTGCATTAAATCAATTTCATCTAAAATTAACCTGTTCTTTCATGTTGGAATTATAATTAAAAGCAAGTTAAAATACTTCATTCACATTGTTAAATTTTCTTACATTATTGTAAAAAAATACAAAATTATAGAGTATTTTGTACTATATTATGTCTTAGATTTTCACTTTACTTTGTGAAATTAAAATATGTTATATTCGCATGACGTTTAGTATACTGAAAGCGAGCAATATATTTATACTCTCGTTTAAATACATTTTATGCACATGTTAACACTTCCTGTTTTAATAACATATAATAAAGACTCTTTTACTCTCATTTAAAAATTTTGCCCTCTAAATTATGTAATCTCTATAATTTGCTCATGAATTAAATATTTTGCTTCCCAGAAATTACCATTTTCCTTCTCATTAAAGAAAGTGAGGTCATAATTTCTATTCCATTAAAATTAAAGTTATGCAAGACTCAGAAATTTAAAAGTACTAAAATATTCGACTTCACTTCCCGAAAATATTTGTTGAAATGTTTTTTCTGCTTTTTCCCATGAGGTATTACACAGCTTTACATAAAATATTAAATAAGTTTCTGTTAAACTGAAATTTCTGCTCAGATATTCTGTTTTGAACAGAAAGTTACTATTTAAGTTTCAAATTCTCGGGACTTTTTTATATCCTACAGTTTTTGGTAAATAAATGAAACAGTTCAACTGTAAATTTATTTTTACTGTTTTTGCAAATATTATTATAAAAACTGAAATCAAAAGAAATATGTCTGTTTCATTAAATATATATAACTAATAATTTAAAGATTTGAATAAAGTTGTCAAATAATTTATGTGCTTGTTACATGCATACTTGTATAAATTCATCTCATTGTTCACATATGAAACTATTAATATCCTATATTAATATATAAATTGAAAACAAATCATTTAATATTCAGGTAAACTCATATAATTCTTTAATTTAATACTATTGTAAAACAAATAAATCAGTTATTTGCAAATTTTTTTTGTAAAGTACTCTTACAATTTATAAAGAGTTATAATTTTGATAAAACGAGACTTTAAAATAATTGAATTATTATTTTTAATACACTATTTCATTTAGTTTATAAATAAAGTTTGCCTTTTTAATCATTATTTCTAAATTAGTTTTTCTTCCTTAATTTAATCCAATTATTTCACAAAGTTGAACAATTTTGCTTTAACCCAATTTTATTACCACAATGATGACAAAATTTTATTTATACGAAAAGTTATAAATATATTTAGGTAGAACAGATTTAATTTTAAAATGAATAGTGACATAGAATAATAACAAGTTTTACTTTTATCAAAAAATATATAGTATTTACTAATTGTGTAGTACTATAGAATCATATTACTTAAAATAATTTGATCAGAGATACGATGTCATCAATGTATAATGGAATATAATTACTGATCAAATTATAATTTTTTAAACGTAATATTTCAATTTTAAGCGCTATTTTCAAACATTTGAATGTATTTCATACTTATTTTGCCTTGAATCATAATGCTGACAAATTTCAAAACCGTAAGATTTTGAGTTTTTCTAAATTTGCTTAAGCCAATTTTTTTAATCATATTTTACATTTTTTATAACATTTTAATATAGCAATGCTTGACTGAAAGCTTATTTAACAGTCACTTATTAGCAGTTATTTGCTTTATAGTTTGATAGCAGTCCAAGGAACCGGCTAGGTTGGCAATATTTGTGGTGATATGGCTGTTTGGAAAATTATCATTGAATATTTGTTCTTGCCACAAAGGACGCCTGTAATAGCGCAAAATGATATCCCATCATATTCAGCAGGCAGATGAATTTATGAGGGGCATGGTGATTGGACTGAGAAGGGCAGGTGTTTCTTACTACAAATCGCAACTGACAGGCTCTTGAACGATTCCACAATGCACCGGCTGTGAGGAAGATGGTTTGAACAAGTAAGAAAAGAAAGACTGTGGAACGTTTGTGTATTAATTTTATTTTTTAGACTGTGGAACGTTTGTGAGACCTCAATGTTACCAGAATGTTGTCAATAAGCATGAATCACGTGGTCACGGAACCACAAAGCACGCTTGACAAAATCCTGCAGCATGTAAAAGGATGTTCCTATAAAGAGCACAACCATTTACTGTTTCTGGTTGCTAGTGGCATGCACTCATGGTGGAAGACAAGAAGAATGTCTATGATCCCACAACATAGACACCAACATCTATAATAGCACTGTCTGTTTTTAGCACTTTTTCTTTCTTTTCTTACTTGAAAAGAAGAATGTCTATGATCCCACAACATAGACACCAACATCTATAATAGCACTGTCTGTTTTAGCACTTTTTCTTTCTTTTCTTACTTGTTCTTATCTAGTTAAAAATATATATCTGGTTAGAATTGATCAATTCATCATTCTCATTCTAAATCACAAAATGAATTGCAAGTGAGCAATCATGTAACTATGGATCATTCATTTTTACGTTAGAATCATTTTCTTTTCCATTGTTATTTTTCAGAAATGTTATTTAATATTTTTATGAAAGTCTGAATTTCTTCTGTGGTTCTAAGATAAGTGATGGAGTTATTTGGGAAAGCAAACGTTTTCAAGTCTATTTTTAAAGATACCTTAAATATTATTTTATGAGGAGTATATTTAGTAGCTTTATAAAATGACATGTTCCTCATAAGATCTACAAAACATATTAAAACTTCAAACCATTTACTATTTCTAATACTTTCTAACTAAGAACATATATTCAATAGCCTTATTTGCGCATTGAATCGAACTTATAATCTGCTTAATTCCATGAACATGTTTTTATAATTCAGCCACATTACACAATTCTCTTTTTCAATCTGATTATTAGCCATGTGATCATGGTTACTTTAATGTACATTTTGGTACCCAAATATAAAAAAGTGTCATTTAAGTAAAATACAATTTTTTACAAGTTTCTTTTTTAGAGAAATTCATTGTATAAATGTTTTGAAGTAATCTTGTTAATTCATTATCTATTGCAATACATGTCACTTAAATCTACATACATCTTGATTTCATTTCTTAGAAGACTACTGGTCTATATTAAGTTATTTCTTGTATAAATATGACTTATTTTGATAACTTCCACACAAGCTTAATTAAATGATTACTGAGTCATTAGTAACCTTATTTCATTTTTGAAAGTTATTCAAACATTCAGTTTAACAACATGACACATTGATAAATGCGATCCTTTAATTATGATAACTATTTCTATAACAATATTTAGAAAAAAACTACTAAAATACCATGAATCTGAAATTAAGAATGACCCATAATAAAAATCTACAAATTCCTGTTGCTTAGCAATAGTGTAAGCCATGATAGTAGATTAATAGCTCTCTCTGTAGATTTAGGATACCCCTCACAATCTTCACCTGATGGTGCTGTAGTCACTGGGAGAGAGAGTAGGGGAGGGATTCATCTCCTGGTGGAGGGAGATTGCTTTTGGACCAAAAGGGAGTTTCAGCTGGTTCTTCTTGGTTGTGTGTACTGTTGGCTGCCAAGAGCCATTGTCAAATTACTATTGATATTTTAAATTTTTAAATAAACTTTAGTATGCATTTGTTCCAGTTGTGTTTAATTCCACAGAACAGCCATATCGAGCAATATTACTTTGAGATTGATTCAGATATTAATTTTCCTGAAATCCAATAATATTAACTATATGTAGAAAATCTGATAAGTATAAATATAACAAAAAGTATGAAAAATCAACAATTCCGAATGCTGTAATAGTCTAATCTATATAAATAAATAAATTTAAAAATATATATAAAAAGTTCATTTTAAAATATAGGTTCAGTTTGTTTTTATGTGGAACTGTAATTTTTTATTTGGAAAAGTAATTTAAATTTTCTTTTGTTTTTAGTGAACAAGACATAGAAATTATCTATAAGCTTTTAATAACTTAAATTTTTGTTTTGTTTTATATAGATGTGTAAAAATTAAGTATTTACGGTACTAACGAGCTGTGTTTTATTATACTTTAAAATTTTGATCATTTTATGACGCATATATCTTACACTATCTTCTGAAAAGAAAGCACAAAATGGCAAATCTTATTAAAATGTTTATTTAAATTTTATTTTAAGCCATCATAATGTCATTCAAATTCTTAACGAAGAAATGTGTGTTCAATATAAGTTGAAAACATTTATATTTTGCATTAAAATTTCATTTCTCTACACATATGTTAAAGTTATAACATTCTAACACATAACTAGTTAGGAATTACTGAATATATACGAGTTAAAGTGATAAATATTCAATAATTTATATACCTCATTCACCGAGTTCAGAAAGAGTAATTACATTGAAACGCTAGTAAACAAAAATATTTCAGTTTAAAAAATATTTAATAGTGATTTAGTTTCGCATTAAATGTCACAGGAAGGAAAATATTTCGTAACTAACTTAAAAAAAAATAATAAATAAAATAAAATAAAATAAATAAAATAAAAAATAAAAAATAAAAGATCTTTCTGTAACGAAGAAAATCAGTAAAATTAATCGTTTGCACTCTGAATTGTAATAAAGAATTACAGTATAAGAATTTAATTATGATTTTCTTTCAAAAATGTAATATATTATTTCTTGTTACATTTCAAGAAATTGCAGTAAAGATACGAAATAATGAATATAAGTAACATAGAAATGATGATGACAGTAAAGATCGAAATAATAATCCACTAAATATAATTTTTTAACAACACGAGATCAAAAAATACACTTGTACACTCGTAAACAGACAAATGATAATGAAACATTCGTCACATTCTATTTGTTGTAAACACGAAAAAGACGGAAAAGTATTAAAAGTAAAATATTTTAAGCATGTTCCATAATAATTTGATATTTTTAAAAATAAATTGAAATCAAATGACGTGAAAATAGATTTAACTGACGAAGTTTGGAGAACTGTGTAAAATAATCTAATTCTAGTCTCTTTAAATGCAGCATAAAAATGCTTTGTTATTAAGTATCCATTATTTTTAATGATAATTAATAATTAATTGAACCTGAAAAAGATGAAAAATATACAATAGGCATCAAAAATGATTATTTAAAATTTTTCTATTAAATTTTCGAATTTTTATATTCTTTTGTGTAGAATGAATACTAAGAGAAATATATGTTTGCTTTGGGTATATTAATATATTTTTGCTTTAAGTAATTATTAAAAACACTACTTATTATTAATGGAAACATCATCAATTTTACTAAATACATATTTGGGTAATTTAGATTTTCTTGTTAACACATTTAGGAATTGTATTTTGGAAAATACTGAATCAGACCAAGAATCAAAATATTTATCAAATTTTACCTATGGTAAACTCAATAATATACCTTATCATCAACAGCCATGTATATAAACGCTTTGTGACATCAAAAGCTTACCACATATGTTTCGTTTTGCCAGTATATTTAAAATAAGGCTTATCTAATACTTTCTCAAAGGTAATTTTAATATGCTATTGTTGCTGAAGAGTAGAATTAAAACAGTTAAAGATGAAGCAAATAAATGCGGAATATCAGGTAAGAACGGTTAAATATGGATGGTGCATGGATTCTAAAGAATGCTAAATATTTCTGTAATAACAAAAGGCACTTGGGGGATTAACCCTTCGCCACAACAAGGCCGGAAACTGCAACTCATTTGTTGATACGCAAGTCGGCCCCTGTGAAAAATGTCAGGGAGGCGAGTAGCAATTTCCAAGCATTACCACCTCAATCCCGTTTATAGGGTGGAGCCACATTCATACATCCTCTCAGAAGAAAGAGGAGAAAAACACAAAGAGAAAATCCTGTCCATTACAAAACCGGTATTTAATGCCGGGACTCACAGCTCAAAGAATCAGGAACGTTAACCACTCAGCCATCGGTTTCAGCTGATTGTTAAATATGGAATATTAAGAATGAAATAAAGAATTTAAATGTATTAATATTTTTGAAAATACTAAAAAGAAGTTTTTCATTTATAAATTGATACTCTAATTTACCATTTTTAATAGTTATTAAATGATTAAAGAATTTTTTATCATATAAGAAATATGCAGTTAAAATTTGCAAAATTGCAAATATACAAAAAGATAGATTGATTTAACTGAATTACTTGTCACTAAGAGTCATTGTACTTGTCATTTTACTATTTGTATCGCACACACATATATACATACATACATTATATACATACATACATTCATTGCTCAAATACATACATACATTCAATGCTCAAATAGAATGTATAGAAGATATCATGATAAATTAGTAATTGTAGCTGTAATAACTTTTCAAATAAGTATTTTTTTATCTATTTTCAAATGGCATAAGGTGTATAAAAAAAGAAGACTCATTTAACGCAGTTTAGGAAAAGTGGTCCTTCGGGATTTTTTTCAAAACAAATATACTAAAAATACCAGGAAAATTAGACTTACCCTAAGGCTAATAAAAGAATGATGAATTAGTACCTTTGGAATAGAAAGATCTATATGCCGCTGTCATACCATAGCTCTAATCTTTATGATGACTGGGGGCGTTTTCTTATAAAAAATGGGTAATCATTTTAAAAGTACTATCTGAATAAGAATTCTTAAAATACTTATTTTGCGTTGGCTGGCTAAAGTAGAGGCAATTCAACAGCTTTAAAAAATCTAAAACAATGACTTGTCACATTTGCACGCTTTCAATATTTTGTCATTTTGATACATTGATTGATCTATCAGTTTAACAAATTAGCTGATAAATTCTGTAACAATATTTAAACAATTTAAAAATACATTGATAACAATGAGGTAAATAATGCATGTTTTTTAAGGAAAAAATTCATAAATTTTATATGTATGTATGTATTTAACTTAAGATACTTACGAAAGTTATAACTTATTAGTTGAAAATAAACATAAATACATTAAATTTATATAAAATTTCATAATTAGTTTATCAGTTTATTGCGACTGAGTTTCATTTATCTCAAATTCTCCTTTGTTCGAAATAAGTTTTAACTTGAACTTAAATGCGTTGCAAAGCAAAAACCGAAAATAAATGAACGAAATATAATGTAATATTAGTTACTAGGAAGAGAAAGAGTTTTTGTATATATATATAAGGCATAACACTTAATAAATGTGTGTGTGTATGTGTGTGTGTTTGTGTGTGTGTGTGTGTATGTGTGTGTATGTGTGTGTGTGTGTATGTGTGTGTGTGTGTATGTGTGTGTGTGTGTATGTGTGTGTGTATGTGTGTGTGTGTATGTGTGTGTGTGTGTATGTGTGTGTGTGTGTGTGTGTGTGTGTGTGTGTGTTCCGATAGTATTTTTTTCATATAAAATTACACAAAATGTCAATCAATTTAATATTTTATGACAGAAAAATCATAAAGACAAGAAATATTCTTTGTTGCAAAACATGCTGAGTTACATTTCATATTTTCAAATTTTATCAAGATATTCTACATATTAATGTATTTTCAATTTATAAATTCCAAGTGATTAAAAATGTTTCGCTTAAAAAAGGTTCCCTCAGAAGATATATAATGATCTGCTGAAAATTTTTCGTACATTCTCAATACATATTGCATTATTTATGGTTACATCTAATGGAAATGATCATAATCAGTTATTTAAGACAGTCACGTCCCAAAAGTATTCACTTGCAATGAGAAAATACAATATAAAAGCCGCTGGTGATAAGAAATTGATTTTATACAACAATGGATCCAATAACAGCATCACCAGGCTGCAATACAAGACGGCGCCAATGTAAGTTACCAATATGGGAATTGTTCGTTGCAATGATACTTTCAATAAAACTATAACTGATAAAATATTTTAAGTTTTCCTGATCACCACAGTTGTTTTCTTCTAAATCTATGGATTCGGAATCAAAATTGGCAAATAGAATTCCCGCATCATCGGAAATCTTAACAATGACAAGACCACAGTTGTCATGGTAAAATTTGTACGTTGGTGGCTCTTGTTCATTCATAGAGTTGAAGAATACGAACATTTCACGTAAAGATGGTCTGACAACTGTCGGTAAGATTGAATCACTGCTTCTTTTCAGTTGAGCTAATTTTTTGAATAATTGAAGATTTCTGGATTGAGTTTCGACGTTGACAACTACATAGTCTGGATGAGGAGGCAGCCAAGCTGTGGTTTCCAGTGAAGTGAAATTACCTTGAGGAGTAGAAGTCCATTGCATTGGAGCCAGCTGTCCTCCACGATATACCTGAAAATAGATTTCATCGTTTAATTAATCATAACAATTATTTAAAATTGTTGAAAAGTTGTTCAAGATTTTAAAATTGATTTGAATTACACAAATAAAGTTTTTCTGACTTCACTTCTTCAAAGAAGTTTTATAAAACTAATTATAAACTAACGGAAAAACTATCGATCTTCTTCTTCTTATTATTGTTATTATGTACCACAAAAATATATTAATTATCAATAAACATATTATGTAGACATTGTTTTGCATGTTTTCTTTAATTTTTACTCAAAAATTTAACTTAACTAATAATTATAATACTATCATAATATATTGGGTTTAAATTCAATCAATAATCATTATTCACAGCTAGATTTCAATAATCAGTTCGGAAATTGTACAAAGATTTTTCCGAATAAACCATTGCTTACATAATTTTAAATAATGTAACTACTGAATATGCAGCTTTGAATACACAGTTTCTGTAACGTTTAAAATATTCAACTAGGAAATCTGATGAAGATGAATTAATTAAATTAAAATTATTTAACAAACAACAAGATTACAATATGATTTCAAAGAGAGCATATAAGATTTTATGATTTTATATTCTTTTAAAAATTCCTTACAGAGATAGAAGGAAAATGTTTTATAAATGTAAATTAATTTCACTCGCTTATGTCAGATTTTTTATTACATTATTAAAATAGTGAAAGATTATGGGGCAAATATTTTATTTTTCAATTTTTAAATACAAAAAGAATGACCCAAACACTCTTTATTCCATACAAATTTCAAGTAAAATCATTTTAAAAGTTAGTGATAAAAGGGATTCAAAACTTTAAAACGGAAGAAACATTTTACGTAAAAAATTATGTTTTCTTAGAAATAAGTATTTCTTAAAATACAACCAAGAGTTATTTGAGAAGAAATATTGACTCTTATATTAAAAGAAGAACCATACTAAAATGTATAATGATTAAAAAATATGATTATTTTTTAAAATTTATGGTGAATGAGTTAAAACAATAATTTTAATCACGATATGATATTAAATCTATTAAAAATACTATTCATTACAGATTAATTAAAAGTAGATAATTTTTATTGAAGACAATAATTATAAAAAATAAAACACATTAGGTTTTAAACCTTTTTCAATACTGTTAAATTGTTTTTATGTTTTTAATAAAATACATTTTGTGTATACAGATTGAGTATCTTTTGATTGTATAAAGGAAGTTAAACAAAATGGTCTCAATTACGTGATAGATTTAAACAAAACGAAATCATTTAAAATAGAAATAATACTACATCTCTTAGTAATATTTAATGCATTAATACTTTTTATGATAAAAATTCACAAATCTTTACTAATAAACTTTAAACTGTATTATAAACTTTTCAAGCACAAAATTATTTTCTTCAGCCGACACGTTAATGAAGATGAAATATCATATTTGAAAATACAAATTGAATATGTAAAAAACCGAGAAGCTCATTTTAATCAAAATTTCAGATTATTGATCTCAAAATCTATTATATGAAATGATCATAAAATACTAAATTTTATTAAAACAATCATATTCTTACTATTAATTTCATTTATTGATATAAATTTATATTCATAATTGCTTACTTTATTTTTAATGTTCTAAATTTAGAAAAAACACAGTTTTACAATACACAAATTAATGTTTTTATCTAAAAATTTAGATTATTTGTAAATGCACTGAAAATATTTTAAATCTTATTCGTATATTTGATTTTGAAAGCGTTTCTATTATGAAGTTGGGATATAATTTTACATTTATAATAAAACTTTAGTGAAACCTAGCTTAAATTGCATAAAATAAAATTATTTTTATAGAAATACTCTGTAGTTTAAATGAAGTACGAAATTAAATTTATAATAAGTCTTAAAAATTGCAACACATGAACAAGGGGTAAAGATGAAGCTCCTGAAAGGAAATAAATGCAATAATACTGCATGAACACTCTTGACTCTTCCATTATTATAACATTTTATTGAATTTTGAGTAGCATTTATAATATAATATAAAACCTCAAAAATTTTTAATAAAAAGAGAGATTATTTAGAATGATATTCATTTTTGAACTAATTAAATTAGGATGTGATTTGTCTGACTTTTATTTCGCAGTTTCTAAGGAGATATTTAATGTTGCATCATTAAAATAATTATATATCAACTTACATAGCTGATGTTTATGAGATACTTCTCCATAAATATTAATGTGATATATGTAGTCTTTTTATTGTATATGATACATTTGTATGCTTTTATGCAGACACTCAAATGAAAATAGTGAGTTTTATTAGAATAGATTAAAGTCAAATTAAATTTATTTTTGTTTCTTTTTTTTATTTTTCACATAACATCTCATACATTTTTAATCAAAACGTTTAAGTAAATACCATGGTGTTATTTACATAATTTTTTTTGATATTATATTTTATATTTTAAGAATAGTTCAGTGAATAATATTTTGTGTTAGAAACATTATATGAAATTAAACAAAAGTGTTAACAAACACCATAAAATAACTTTTATGTAGACTGAATGATCTCTTCATCCTGTGACCCGTTTAGGATACAAAGTATTCAGTATTCCATTCAATATTTCTATCAACCACAGTTTTTTTTTTTCCTCGAGAAAAACCTTTCCAAAAATATTTGAGAAAAGGCAACACAAAATCGTTATTACTGATTATCTTTTTTATTTAACAGCTCTGCTTTTTCAATACTATGAATAGTAGTACGTTTTCAAACGTAAACAAAGTGAACATTCAAAAAATTTCAAATGCAAGTATAATAGTATAAATAAAGATCAATATATTTTCCGTTATAAAAAATGTCTCTTAAGGGTTTAAAAGAAGACAAGGAATCCGTAAAAATATAAGGTACGTTGTTTCAAACGTTTTATTATTATTATAGTTATTTATTTCTTTAGAAACAAGATTAAAACACAGAAGTTCTTACTGAAAAAATGCATCCCTCAGATATTCTACTCTGGATTTTCACATCATCATTTTTATCTTCATAAATAACAAAAGCAAGAGCAACAACTGCACTTAACTTACTATTATCCGCAAAAAAATATATATTTGCAATGATTCTTTAAATTTATAGGTTAATTTCAGTGAATCATAGTACTATGATTCTGGAGTAATTAAAATGATTAGAACTTGTGAATACTGAGAGAAAAAATGAGAACAAATGACTCTAAGATACAAATGAAAAGAAGGTGTTAAAACATGTGAGTTTTATACTGGAATATAATATATAAGATTATAAATATTAAACAGTAATTTTTTCACTACACACTTTGTTTAATATTTTTTTAAAAAAAAATATTAAATTTGGTATTTATTAGGTTTTTACAATTTCGTAAATTACAATTTAATTTACAATTTCGTTACCTCATTAGAATTGTAAATGATCTAATCTAAAATTCTAAATTAGAACGTCATATGTTTTTATGTATATATTCGTTATTAAAAATTTATTATTACGTAAAATTCAAGAAATATGAAATCAAAAATATAAGCGTTTTAAAAGTTGTTTGTTATCCAATTTCTTTTAAGATATTTTGTTATTACATTAGAAAAGTAAAAGTATTTATTACAGGAAATCAGTTCATGGTTTTAATAAATTTACATTGGGTTAATGAATTAAAAATAGATGAGACGTTTGAATCATATTTATCTTTTATACATTACAAATAGCACGCACAAAATTATTCTTTTTAAAAACAAAATTATTCTTTATAAAAAGAGGAAAATTTTCAAAGAAAAAAATTACATTTTAAGTAAATGAACTAATCAATTTGATTTCCCTTTCAAAAGGATGTCGAGTAGTTTTCCCAACATCAAACAAATGTTTTCATTAAAAGATGGTAAATTAGAAGATTCGTACACAGATAAATAGTGATTCATTTAATGAAGCTGAGAGAAATTAAGCAGTAATGTGATTCTGTTTATTTAAAGAGACAATCTCTTCATTTTCGTGTTTTTTGTTTCATAGTTGACATTTATTGATTATATAAAAGCATTAACTTTTGTAAAAGCAACAATCTCACATTTTTATCCCATTAAAATATATGTAATATTGCATTATAATATCTCGCATATGACAATTAAATTTAACTGTCCTTAAAAATAAATTCAAATAATATTGCTTTTTCTTAAATTGCTAATACTTTTAAAGTTTTAATACTGGATTATAACTATTTAAATGCTTTTTCATTAATTGTTTCTTTTTTCAACATTTCCTCAGCAAATAAAAAATATGCAAAATTGTTTACTATGTTTGTGGAAGAAATTGTGTGATTTATGGAATTGTAATTAGCTTAAAATAATTATAGACATTAAAAGCTGTATAAATCTAAAAGACATTCAAATTGATTAGTAAAATAATTATGGATAATCATTATTAAATTCTTATTAAAATACTTAAATGTTTGAGAAAATTAAATATAAGGAAGGAAGATAATAGATAACACTGGTCAACAGTGGTTTTGGTGCCAAAGATTTTGGAGGTGATTTTATATGAATTCGATGCGCTGAATCCAAATATGCCATTAATTTTTGCCTATCAGCTTGAATGCTTAAGATATCAACATTTTAATGAATCATGCATTACACTATTTTAAAAGAAAAACCATGGTTTAAACAAACAAATTAAACAGGGAATTTTTATTATCTTACATAGATATATTGCTTATTAAATACAAAAGAAAACAGAAAAAGTCATGATTTAAACAAATTACTCACTGAACATTTCGGAAACTTCTTTTGCGTGACATTCTTGAATGTATTTTGGAACAATATCCGTTTTAAAGTCCAGCAGTAATCTGCCATCATGTGGGTATCACATCTTCCTTGATAGCGATCCTCCATACATTTTATATCTTGGTGAAATCTTTCACCTTGCTCCTCACTAATGTCTCCTAAATTATCAGGAAAATGGTCTAAGTGGCTATGTAAATAGTGCATCTTAATGCTCATGTTACACCCAAGGGATCTGAAATTATTCAGCATGTCATTAACTAATTCAACATAGTTTTCAGCTTTGAGTTTACCCAGAAAATTTTGGACAACTGAAACAAATGAATTCCAGGCTTTTTGTTCAATCTCATTCATTGAATTTATGAAGTCAGGGTCTTTAATAAGCTGTCTTATTTGTGGGCTATCAAATATTCCTGCTTTAATTTTTTCCATACTCAGCTGAGGCATTTTTTCCCTATATATGCAAAGCATGATCCATTCTTATCAAGAGCCTTTACAAACTGCTTCTTTAGACCCAGCTTGATATGCAGTGGTGGAAAGCTGATTTTCTCTCGTGGAACTAAAGGATCGTTAATAATATTCTTCTCCCCAACATCCATGTTTTCTCTCCTAGGCCTCTGTTTTCTAACCCAGTGTTGCTATCCCAGAGGCACAAGAAACAATGATATTTTGTATGGCCACTTTGCTGTCCAAGGAGAAAGTTTACCATTTTTAAGTCTACACAAATCACCCATTGGTGTTCACGATACTTTATTTTTTCCAAGACCAAAGATATGGTGTCATATTGCTCTTTCATTTTCGTTGAGTGAGCAATTGGTATTGAGCCATATTTGTTCCCATTATGTAGAAGAACACATTTCAAACTTCGCTTTGAGCTGTCAATAAATAGGCGCCAATCATCTGGAAAATATTCAGGAAGACCCATTTTTACCAGAAGTTCTCTAACAGCATGACAAAATACAAGAATTTGTTCTTCAGAGAAAAAAGGTAGCAGATCTTTCTCCCTTGTGCGATAGAATGTAATTTTCGTTCCTGGTTCAAGTAAATGTTTTACCTTCAACCTGGAAGCCAGTAATTCAGAAGCTTTTTTCGACAGATTGAGATCTCTAGTGAGGTCATTTAACTCATCTTGGTTGAAACATTAAAGAATTGTTGATATCGTTTCAAAATCGCTGTCACCTTCAGTAGTATCAGAATTCTGATCAGAGAGACAGTAAGTGTCCTCACAGAGTTCTTGTAGCTGGTGAAAAGTTGGAATTGGCACTTCTTCTGAGTGAGGGATAGGGTGTCTTGCAGAGACTAAATCTGGATAAGTCCACTTATTACGGTTCTTTCGATTGATTCCAGTAATATTTACTAGGCAGAAATAACAGTCATCAAAGTGATTTTTTGGTTCTCTCCAAACCATTGGTACACCGAATTTCAGGCGTTTCCTTTTCCCGGTAGTCCACTGTCATAAATGCTCTGTACAAGTTTTACAGACAATATGTGGTGCCCAGGTTTTATCCTGATCACCAAGTTTAACACCAAAATATCCAAGATAAGCCCTCTTTACAAAGTCACTAATAGATTTTCTGTTTTCCAGTAGCGTGTATTCTCCGCATATGTAGCAAAAAATATCAGGATGATGTACACAGCTTCTTAAAGAGAAATTCCATATGACGTTAACCTCTATCTATGTGCACCGCCGGAATTCACGAACTATTCTCAACTCTCAACTGCGGTTGAAGTTTTGAAGGTCACTTCAGATAGTGGACATATATCTCCATCTATCGGATTTCTATGGAACTAACTGGATAGAACTAATAAGTAGGATTCAATCCCATTTATAAAGAATTTGTCAACTAATCAGTTATATATCTCATATTGTTTGTCTTCTTTTTATAATAAATGAATTAAAATAATAATTAGTTATTTCCTAAATATTATTATTTTAAATTCAATTGGTTACAAAAGAAGACTGACAATAGGGCAAATATACAAGAATCTTTCCCTGTATAAATTTTACGACACTTGTACTTGAAAGTACTAAATAGAAAAAAAGCATTGATAGATAAGTGAATTTATCTAAAAATCTAGAGCTGATACAGAAAAACTGCTTTCATATTCAGATTCAGCAATAAAAATATAGTTAAAATCTGCTCTAAAATCCTAAGCACCAAAGAAAAAAAAATTTTTTTTTGTAGGCCTGTGTAATTAACTGCGTGTCACTTGATGATAGCTAATGATGAAAAATTTTCAAAATGTTCTTTATATGCAGTGTTTAAAGTTCACTATAATCATATAAAAAATTGAATGTTTGATCACATTTAGTTCATTTATATTCTCTACAGTGAAACAAAAAATATACTTTTACGTCAAACATTTGTATGACATATGTAAGAGACTACAAATTCAGCTCTATTAATTCTATTTTAATTAGCTTTGTGCAGATTGTAATTAGAAAATAAATTATATCAATAACATATGGCAGATATAATACATTATAGATTGAAGGAAATTACATAAGTGCATTTCATCAAGCAAATGCTTCACGATCATGGTTTTTTCATTTTTATTTCTCACCTAATAACGTTTTAATAATAAAACTGTCTTATAGTGTGTTTAATTTTGAATAGGAATAACAAGCGTTGCTTTTGTATTGCTATGAAGTGTTATAGAAATATAATGAGGATATATTGACTCTGTTTATGATCTATTACCTTTTACCTCAATTTATGCTCAATCGTGGACAAATGCATCACTATTAATTAGGCCTCATATCAATCCTTTTATATTATCTTTCAATATATCTTAGATTAAATTCAATACACAGAATTTTAACATTATTGAAACTAAAATGAATGAATGAACGCTAGTATTGAATGAAATGAATGAACCCTAGTGTGAATGAATGTACCCTAAGTGAATGAACTCTAAGTGAATGAATGAACCCTAGTATGTATTCTATCGCATCAAAAGAATCGTTATGGAATCACTGGATAATTATGAGACAATGACCATTCAGCTTTTATACAGTTCAAAAATTCCACTAGACATGCAATATATTGTCAAATAAAAAAAGTATTACCTTAAACAGAACTTGTATCAGAAATTACATTTTAAGAGACGTTTAAAATGGCATCACAGTTTCAAAATATCCCATATCATTAATTGACCTTCTCTTGCTTGTCTTCTCTTGCTCATTGATGTATAGTTCTTATAATAAATTGACTTCAGATTTAAGATAATAGCAATTAACATTAATTTGATTAGAGGTCTGAGTAATAAATATATTGTCTAATCTTTGCTTGAGATGTCTCAATTAGATGAATGAGTTAAATAAAATTGCTTAAGATTTGGTTTATCAATAATGTTTGGATGAATAATCACATTCGTGATATTAGTCTATAAATTTCTTTTAATTAAAAACGTGATTTCATTTCATTTCACAAAATCTTCCATTCAATAATTTAATCGCAAAATGATCCCGTTGGAAATAGGAGTTTTGTATTGTTATAAATATGGCAAAAATGTCCTTTATATTTGTAATAAAAACAATTTTAAATACACACGTCTCTCAAACAAATAAAATTTCGCAAAACAACTTTTGACAAATGATTTTTAAACTTACAATAAAATACTAAGTGAAAGTCAGTTTTTTGTGTATACTCAAATTAAGTATAATAAATATTTTTGTACGATAAAACAGCATAAATTAGCAAGTTAGCATAGGATAGAGATGGTTTCACAATCCTTGATTATTTATTCATTAAGAGCAATAATAAAAATGCATAGTAATATGAAAAGTAAACAAAAAGTAAATATTTTCTGGGCAAGATTTCTTAAATGCTTATGCGAGTTCTTTATTTTTGTTTTTACATTTTGTATTTTATATTCTTTTATATTTTGAAGAAAAATGTATGAAGCTCTTTCTAATTAAGCCAATTTTTCTGAGCTGTTTTCTCAAATTTTGATGTTTTAAAATTTATTATTCAATTAAAACTTGTTTTTATAAATGAAAATAAACATTAAGAAATCCGTTTATATAATTACTGATAATTTTTTAATTATTTTATTGACTTTTGATTAAATATGTGAAATAAGTAAAATGCTGCTTCAATTCAGACGAATAAATGTTATTCTCAATCAAAACATATTAACACGTACACATACGCACACATATGCGTGTCTGTAAATTAATATACATTGGATCATCAGTAATTAAATAGCAGAAATATCGTATTGAAAAAGTTTAGATATAATGAAAATTGAAGTTGAATAATAGCCTCTCTATATATAAATGTACTACAAACAAGTCTTGTCATTTATGTATTTGCTTATCAAACTAATCTTACCATTTTAGATATAATCAGAAACGTGTCAAATGAATAAATTTTGAAGCATAATTCCATACATTAATTGTATTTAATATTCCTATAAAGTAACGTATGTACATTTATGAAATAAAATCTAAGCCCTACAGAAGAGTTTCATAGTAAAATTGTTAACTTAATTAAAACACATTTCAATTTTTTAAAGGAAATCAAAAATACATACAATTTAGTTCTTACTCAGTGTTATAAAAATTTATTTTTTACAATATTTTCTTAGAAATTCGAAAGATTTATGAGAAGTAAGGTTGCTGTTTCCAAATTAGTAATGTGATTCTTACAACACCACTTATTATTATAATTCCAATTATTATTCCACTTATTACTATTACTTACATCCCAAATTATTCAAAAATTATTTAAATTTTTATACATTCATTTTTATTAAACAACATTGCATCTCTTTTCTAAGATTTTATTCCCTTTCTTTTTAAAAATTCTAATTACTTTTCATAAAATATTATTTATGTTTACTCTTCATAGTTTGACATAACTTATTTGTGTAACCGCTGTGATTTGGTTGATAATGGCATTCTTTCTCGATATCGGAGGGTAGTGAGTTCAAATAATGGTGCCACCGTAGTGATATTGTTGAAAGAAAAACTGCAAAGTACAATACCAAACATTTTCAATTACAATCCTTTTTCGCACTGGCATTCACATGAAACCATTTCTGTTAAATGAATTCCTATGTAAATATTTTAATGAAGGCATATTGCATTTTTAGGATATCACATCGAAAAAGTGTCTGACTGTAAAACACACTAATTTGAATTACTGAAATTTTAAAATATATTTCAACAAACATTTAATAACTGTGACATATTTTTAAGGTATTATACTAAATGCTTCATTATGAATTAATTCAAAGTTTATTGAATATCCACTTTAGGTCTTCAACAAATTTTACTTTGGTTACATTACAAAAAGGATCATTAGAAAAAATATCAAAGTCTATAGTAGCACTGAATGTCTTAAAGCAAAATTTCTAGTGGAATGTATAAAAATATGCAAATTCATAAAAGTCACTTGTGACAGATTGTAAAATAAGTAGATGAGGCAAATGAAGAAGAATACATTGTTTCACTACGAGAAATGTATAAAAAAATTATAATGCTGAAAATTCAGAGTATGTCACAACAATACACATTACATACGTAAAATAATTCATTATGGATACACATATTTTACTTTTTACATACTTATTCTTTTTTCTGTTTATTACAATAAAACATTTTAAACTATTTTCATTTTTTATTCATTAACTTTTCTAATATTTTTCAAAGCTTATTTTGGTTTAATAATTGAGAAAAGTATTAAAATAATTTTGATTCTTATATATTTTCAAAAATATTTTGCAAATGTTTCATGTTTATTAAAAATGCTTCTTTCAAATATTTCATTATTAATTGAAGCACTTAGCCTAATATATATATTTTGCTTAAGCAAAATTATATTTGCTGGAAACACTGGAAAACAGTGGCACATGATATAAATAGATGAATGTTTTATTACTTCTTTTAAATAAATTTACTTTTCTTATTAATGATTATAAAATTTATGTATGAATTTCTCATTTGTGTAAGCTATAAGAAATGTATCACAGTATTATGAGAATACACACATAATACTATGTCATCATATAATTAGCGTTATTGTGTATATCATTAAAGACTTACCGAGTGATAGTGGTACACTTTTAATACCTGTTAGATAAAACTAAACGTATCTTAAGATTACATACACTCTTACGATTGTTTTGAAATATTCTAAACAATCGTAAGAGTGTATGTAAGGATTACATTGTTTTTATTCTGTCTTGGGATTATCGATCATGTATGCTAAACCGATATTCCACAACTTATAACTTATAACTCTCTTTCTGACAGTTTAATTTCCAAATTTCCATGGAGTGTCTTGAAAATATTTATTTCAGTATTTTTCCCTTTTCAATACTGTACAATATTTAGCTTTACGAAATATTTGCATCTGAATAAAAGCTTTGCTTTGTGATAAAACAAATCTTAATTTATTTGACAGGCATCATAAATGCTCAAACTTTTCTTAAGAAATTTAAACAAAATGTAAAAATTATCAAAAAAATTGCACATTATTTGACTTTAAATTATTTAAAAAATGTAGAAGCTGTGGGTTTTTAAATAATGAAATAAATAATGACATAAAATACTTATATGTCTAAAACTTGTTGCAGTTACTTTTATGTATGTAATTGGTGTATTGTATACAATACAATCAAAATTCGCTCAATTCATTTAAATTAAATTGGTTAAAAAGAAACTGCGATATACTTAAAGTTTTATAAAACAATACTGAAATAAATTTTGAGACACTCCAGGGAAATTAAAAAATAAGGTGGTGAAGTGAAGTTATCAGAGAGGGGGTTAGAAGTTATACAGTTGTGGAATATCGGGGTAACATACACGATCGATAATGCCATTACAGAACAAAAACAATATAATCCTAGAATATTTTAAAACAATCGCAAGAGTGTATGTAATCTTAAGATACGTTTAATTTTATCTAACAGGTATTAGAAGTGTATCACTGTCGTTGAATGATTAAAATCTAAACACAATACATCAGTAAAAACATATGTATTTTTTTATTTATATTAAAAAACGTACTAAGGAAATGAAGTAAAGTAATCAATATATTAGATTTATAATGTTAAAACTATTTTTTTTTTATATATTTTTTGCATTTTTACAGTTTACAAAAGGCATGGAGCTAAGTATATTTTATATGAATCGTACAGACTTATAAACTCTATAAAACTTAAATGCATGTCATTTTAACGATATATCTAATACAAACATTCTAAAATATTAAATGAATATGCATTCTAAATAAATAGTAAATAAAAATTCTAAAATATTAAATGAATATGCATTCTAAATAAATAGTAAATAAAAATTCTAAAATATTAAATGAATATGCATTCTAAATAAATAGTAAATAAACATTCTAAAACATTAAATGTAATATAAATTAAAATATTCGATATAACTTTAACTTATTTTTTTAAATAAATGCTCATATCAAAGAAAGATGAATATTTCTTTTTATTTAATTCATACACATTTATTTATTCCTAAAATTGTCCACGTCTTATATATTTTAATGATGCAAATTATGACAAAAAAATTTAAAGTGCATTGCATGAAAACTTTCCTAAGTATGTGTTTTTAGGGATGAAGCATATAATCTGTCCATTATTGAGTTAAAATCTCAAATGGAAAAAATTTTGTAAAGAAAAATAAATCCTGATTTCAAGAGGATAAAATACAAAATCCTTTGCAGAATAATCGATTTAAGGCCATAGTGTATTCTGCCAGAGATTTAAAATAACATTTTAGTTTAATATTAGCTTAATGTACATTTCATTTTAAATCTTATACCTGGTATTTCTGTAAAAAATGCATAAAGCAGAAATAAAAATAAAGATATTTAATGTGCTGATTCGGAAGGCAAAATATAATGTGAAATAAAAAGAATAATGAGAGTCAAAATTAATTTAAATATAATCTTCAAGCGTTTGCTTAACTCATGATTTCTATATATTATTTCCTATTAAGAATTTTCAACTAATCATGCTAATCAGAGATTGGAAGCATTTGATTAAACAAAAATTAAATTAATTTTAATCTATATTATCACACACACACATTTAAATTAAATTTTAATTTAGATATTTTTTGATTAATAAAATTCTTTCTAAATGGTTTTTTGCAGTAAAATAATTTTTTTTTACTATTAATGAATGATTTTTTACTTTAAAAAAGAATGATAGTTTTCTAAATAAAAAATTTTGCTTAGTTTTTCATCCAATTACGAATTTATAATTTTCATTTCAAACTTTTTAAAATTTAAAAAAAAATTCAACTATGTATAATAATATTGATAATTGTATTGAACTTCATAATTTGATAAAACTTGTGTCTAAAATTTAATCGACATATAATCTTAGTAAATATTAAATATTTCATACTGAATTAAAGAACGCTGGGATAACTATTAGATACAAAATTACTCTTTTATTTAAATTTTTACTTATAGTATATCTTTTTATGAAATATTTTCTCTTTTTATTTTAAACCAAAAGAATGAAGTGCCTTCAAATTTGGCAGAGTAAGAAACAAAACCGTTGAAGTCGCCAGTAAGACTGTTTGCTGTCCTCCAAATCTTCTCTCTCAGTTGGCCTTGTTCCAGCCATGAATTATTTCCACCACAGTCCAGTTAAGTTAGATATCAAATAAAGATAAATATTTTCTGGGCCTGTGAATTCGCTGTATAAGGGATATCAATTTCCAGATTAAACAATAGCTCCAGAACCCCACGAAATACTATGCCTGGCTATAGATGACAGTTTAATAAATTTTTTAAGTAGGATTGCCAAAAGTAATGTATTTTTGGTTGATAAAACGTAAATTAAATTTGATAAATCATCATCAGAAACATCATTTGTTGATGGATGTTATTTGGAATTTTTCAGTTTTGTCAAAAATTGTAATAACTACCATTTTATCATTTGTGTATTGACATTTACTCCCTTAATAAAATTATAGAGTCTGAATTTCGTTAATAATTATAAAGAGCGAATAGATTTAAATAAATTTCAACATATAAGTCTTTGCTCTCTTGTTCGTTATATCTTTGTCCATACACTTATGCAAAATAACAAAAAGATTCTAAACATGTTGCTCATAAATATATAAATATTAATTCTTATTACTTAATCTGAATTTTAATTATTCTTTTTATACAGAGAAATTTAAAAAAAAATTAATCTATAGCCACACAATTTATATAACATAAAATAGTTATCTAGATCATTAGTTTTAAAGTTAAAAGAGTAATCTTTGGAGAAAAAGAAAAGAAATTAATTAAAATAACATAAAATTCATTCAAGAGAATTTTTCACAAATGTTCATTCCAATGTGACAGTTAATCAATTAGAATAACTAATTACAGAAAATTTAAAAGATTTAATGAATAAATTAATTAATAAAATTGATAAATAACACAGTAATTTTATAGTATTTTTATAGATTCAATTTTTGATAATATACAGAATACGTACTTTCCGATTGTAGAAAATGCAGTTTAAATGTAATTATAAAAGATTTAGTTTTAAGAATACCAACATGTGAATCACCCATTCACTGATCATATTGTTCATAAAAAATGTAAATTAAATACTCACTTTTACTTTTTTTTCATTTTGAAAAATATTTTAATTAATTCATAATACATAAAATATTGCGTAAAAAATGTAAGCTATCGTATTATGAAATATGTTATTGAAAGTTATATTAATTGTATATATTTGTTTGCACGCATTTATATTGATATGGTTTTCTATTTCAGGTTTATACTTTTAATATTATATCCCTGCATACAAAATTTTGCTCAGCAACATTATTGGTGCAAGACTACATATTTATTTCCCTTTTAAGCTTCATACAAATGTTAAGGTACCTAAAAAATTATTGGTGATAAATTCAAAAGTTATCTCTATATTTTCGTTACTTTGTACTTAATGTGAATTTATACATTTAGTTAGATTTCATTTCAAAATAAACTATTTAAGCTGAAACATTTTAAAACTTTTGTAAAACCAAATATTTTCTAATCCATATTTCTTATAATTATGCAAGAGTTACAAATTTCTGAGTTGTGAAATAACAGAAGGAGAAATTTTGCTTACTTTACAATACAATCAAGATTTTATCAAAAAAATTATTGAACTCATTATTTATGAATCGAAGAGTTTGCTTAAATGGTCTGGAAAACCCATTATTTGAAGCCAAAAGTGTATAGAGTTTATAGTTATTATCAAAAACGTTTTACTTTTGCGCATTATTTTTTATTTATTTACTTAAAAAATGAATACTAGTGACAGAATATAACTAAAGTTGTATCTAAAACATAATTACTATTTCGAAAAAAATGCTATACACATTGAAGGTACATATTCTTGAATTGTTAAAAACGATAATTGTTTAAAATTATGGGGTTATTGAAGCATATTATTTTAATGACTTTTATATGATTAAATTGAATTTATTTCTAATTTCATATACATTGTTTTATAAAACAATTGGAACGAAATCAAACGCATCTGTAAAAGTTAAAAAATTACATACTAATTTAACATAAGTTAAATTACTTAGTCAACAATAAATTTAAATTAACATCATAATAGTATCAAGATAACATTTGTACATAAAGTACCACTTATTTTTAATCATAGAATGTGATATTATCTATATTGAAGAGAAACACAGAAGTATATAATGCATTTCTTGATGCCACGAATTGCGCAATTTAAAGTTATAACAAGGTAAAATTTCTACATGAATAAACATCAGATGAATGAGCTCATTCATTCTCATTTGAGTTAACATTCAAGATAATTTGTAGCAGTTACTTGCTCCTTTTGTATCTTTTGAAAATGTAATTTTTCACATGAATATCAATAACAATACGGAGTATAGTTAGATAAAAAAATATTCCTATTCTTAAGAAACGACTTTAGATATTTTCTGATTGTGTAACTTCGAACTTTGCTTTTAAATATTTGGAAAGCCTTAGATGTACAAAAAGGCTTCAAATTTTTCCAAATCTTTTGTATTTGCTAAGTTAAATTTACACATAAGATTCTTGAAATTAAGAAACAAAACATTCTTATTTATTTATGCATTTTTTGAAGTTTCGACATTTAATGAACAATAGCGCTCATTTTTACTTAAGGCTAAACCTTACAGTGCTGACAAATATAATTTATTTCTACTTAAGGGGTATTTGAGGTGTACAAATGAATTTTTTTCATAAATATTACTTATATTTCATTGCTTGATTTTTAAATTAACTTTTATATTTTCACAGCTTTCCCACATATTAAATAATTATATATTTTTTATTGAATTAATTACAAAAATTCTTAAATCATTTTATTATTAAAAAATCTATTTTGTTGTAACAGTAAATTTTACTCTTTTAAGGTTAAATATGTAGATTGTTTTTATGAATTAATACTACACTACACGTTTGAATAAATATTTCGTAATGAGTAAAATTGTACATATATATATATATATATATATATATATATATATATATATATATATATATATATATATATATATATATATATATATATATATATATATATATATATATATATATATATATATATATATATATATATATAGTATTATAGTATATATATATATATATATATAGAACGTAAATAAGAACGTGGAACTTTTTCTTAAAATATGTAAAGTTTTTTCAATTAATATTAATTTTAATCCTTCAATAATTTTATATTAATAAATAATATTCATTTTCTTAAAATGCAGATAGAATAGCATATTTTACTCTCACAAATGTTAGAAATTAGTCAAAAATTAAAAAAAATACATTAAAATTTTGCAAATTATATTTAAAAATATAGATTTATAGAAGAAACAGAAAATGTTTATATAAAACTGCTAATTTGTTGAAAATCAATTAAAAAACTTTAAGATCAAATTGAAATATTGCTTTTCAAATAAATATCTCATAAATTACGTTTCGATTTTTATATCAATCTTAAGAAAAACGTTAAATGTAATAATTAATTTACTTTAAGTAAAAAAAATATTAATTACCTTCATGACTTCTGGATCAAATGAATCTCTCATTCCAATCTCATCCCCATAGAATACAGAAAAAGATCCAGGTAAAACAGTCAAAAGAAACATCCCTGCCATATTTTTCTCAGGTCCAATCCGGCTTGCCAACCGCATAGTCTCCACGGCTCCCAAGTGCCATACAATTGTGGGTGGAAATGGAAACTGATTCCAAAAATTTCTCAAGTGCTCTACTTCCTTAACGACATGCACTTCCGTTGAATTTGGTTTTATTATGTTAATACTGGCGTCAACTAAATCCACCAAAGTAGGAATATTTGTGAAAATAAGCGGGTCCATTACTGACTCCAGATACTTCATGTCACTATGGGAAATCATAAGAACTTTTTTAGAACCATTCAAGCTGTGATGATCAAGTATAACCCTCCACAAGTGTATGACTTGAGCAATATGGGATTGATCCATCACGTGGAGGTTATGCAAATGCTTTATGTAAAATCCATCTACTCCCTGAGCCAACCATAATTCCAAGATGCTCCTCATTTCCAACTGTAGAATAGGATTTGACCAGTTTAAATAAAGATGGTTGCCAAATGTTCTGTGCGGAGATGTCCATACTCTGTCAGCGTATTCAGGGTTCGGTTCTAATGGAGGCTCTTCGCCCTAAATTAAGAGAATATAAATGAATATAATGAATATTTTTTTAAATAAAAGTACTTTTAATTTGGTTTTAAATTTTGTCACATTTTTTAAAGTTTTACAGAATTTATTTAGTAAATTCACAAATATCCAAAACATTGTGGATTTTCTCGTGAAATGATCTTTTAATTACAGAATGTAAAAACAGAGAAAAGAATAATTGTGAAAATATAGTATTTAAATAATTAAGCAAATCGCTTAAATCTTCTCCAACTTGCATTTCTACAACGTTTTCTTTACATCTTTGTTGAAATTGACTTTTAGTGATATAGTAGTTGCTTTATAATATTGGTTAGAACATTAAACATTATTTTATAGACCTTATTTTTTCCTTCCTCTTGAGAAATGGAACTTACAATATCATCTTAGTCGTCAGAAAAAAGTTTTAAAAATTAAGCTTTATAAAAAGAAAGATGAATAAAGAAATTTCATTTTCATTTTAATAATCAATGCCGTGTATTGTGATATATTCAAAGATACTTTCTTAATGTTTTTTTTTCAAAATATGTTTACATAATCAAATTAATTTTATATGATAACTAACTTCTTCTAATAAGATATAATGGATAATTATGAACACACACACTTAAGTTAGATCTGTGTAGGAAAAGATTGTGCATAGCGTTATTGCAAAACATTTTATGTTAATTAGGAAAGTGATAAATTTATTATTTTATAAAAATAATTTGTAATACGAAATGACCATGCAAATAAGATAACCGAAACAGAACAACAAACAGGTAGTATAACCTAAGAAAATTAGTTTAATTTACATTATTTTCAAATTTTCGACATTTATAGATCTTCAAAAAAAAACCCAATGAAAGGTATTTTAAAATAATAATTACAGTCACTATGTTTACAAAAATACCTACTACTATATAATATGTTAATACATACAATCCTTTTTTAACGATTATTTAAACAATAGAAAGTTTATGAATAAAATTTTCAATCTTATAATATCTGAATAAATATATATTAAAAATGAAACTTAGAACTATATTTGGAGATCAAAAAAATAAAGTGAGCAAAATATAAATTTTATAAAAGTACTGTAAATCAATAGAAGCTATTTTCAAAACTTCTTTTTTATGTAAATCTCACAAAATTAAAAATACTATAACAAAGAATAAGAGTGACAAGGAAATAGAGACTATATTGAAAAGGACTATTTGATGCTATTCATGAAATGTAATAACTCATACTTATAAGCGGTAAGCTAAAATGGACTCTTGTAATCTCATAACAGTAAACAGAGAGTAATATATGAGGAATCCATAGGAGTTGATCAAATCTTCGACCCAATCATGCCGAGATGAGATCAATTCACGCTACCTTACACACTGACCACTGACGTAATTGAAGTCAGTTTCTCAGACCATCTTACTAAGAATGAACGACTACGTTCCAATCTTTTACATGGCACAATCAACTATCAAAATAAACTAATATACTGAAGTCACCAGATAATAAAATATGCCGACATGAGTTCAATTTAAAAGACTATTTTTATAGAAGCTTAAATATATAAAGACGTTGAAAACATTTATATTTTAGTTAATTCTTCTTTTCTGAATATTTAGGCAGTTGACTTTTAAATGATAAATATTTTAAGTGCATAAGTAAAAATTAAAAAAATAAAGGTGAATTATATATTTAAAATAAACTGGCTAAAATTTATTTGAAATATTATATCACAATTTATTAACTGAAATATTTAGCATTATTAAATGCAACTATTTAAATATTTTTAAATTAAATACAAAATGTGTTTAAAAAAAACTATTATGGATTTCTAGATGTGTAATATTTTAATTTCAATGTGAAGATTACAAATTTATTATCATTTCAATTTTTCAAATTTTATGCAATAAAATCCCATAAAAATTTATCTGGGAAATTTAATTAAGGAGTTCATTCAACAAATGCTTTTGTGTATGAGCTTCATTTTCCAAGTTAATATTTTACTAAAAAATTTAATAATCAAAATTAATTAATTCAAAAATACGTATTATTTATGGTGCATATTTTTCTTTTAATTTAATCACGAAAGTTTTAGATGAAGTTATCTTGGAATTTGCTCGTAATTTAAGGTATTTCATAGCTTTGAATTAACTTTACACTTCAGTTAGATAAACAGTAAATTATATATTATTTCGAATTTTTTTTTTTTTACTTCACACATATAACAATTCATTTTATGTCTTGTGGGTAAACATAAATCATAAGTATTTGTATTTGTGTCCAATGCATGCTTTGGATTAATAGCAATATGTTCTACAAATTAATAATTAGAATAAAAATAACAATGCATTCAAATTATTCAACTATATTCAACAGATATCTATGTACAGTATTAAAAATTAATTTAAAGGGTAAGAAGGTACATGCTTATAGTTTCAAAAATAATTACTATACTGTTATTTTCTTTTTAATTGTTTATTTAAGAGTGTATTAAATATTCATACTATTGTGCATCGTGTGAATAATGAAATAAAATGGAAAAGTGGCAAAAAAATTTAGTATCATTTGCATTTTGAGCTTGCAAACACTTCAACCTATTTATGTCATAATTTTCCAATAGGAATTGAAATTATTATATAATATATAGATCAATATATGTTTTGTGAAATCTCTAATTAATACATAAATTTTCATTTTTAACTGGTTTGCTAATATTTCATTGAACTATTCAATATACGGAAAACTGTAAAATCACGAAATAGGAAGGATATTGATTGTTTGCCTAGTTCTGAAGAAAATAGATATCAATATGAACATTGGGAAAGTAGGAGATATTCAAACACAGTTTTGAAACTTTAACGTTTATTAAAAAACTATTATAGCTTTAGTAGAATTCACGGATTGTAAACTGTGGAACTGCTAAAGCAACTAGTAAAGGAAACTTAAAATTAAAGCAAATCAAATGTATAAACACCACAAAGGTATTTTGCTGTTGAAATGAAAGCGTCTTTTTGTAAGCATACGATTTTAATACGTTATTTCATCGATTTAAAATTATTTCGAATTTCTAAAGCTTCAAACAAACTGAAAATCAAACTCATTAACCCAATTTCATTGAAAAGCAAATCTCTTTCCTCATTAAATTATCAATATCTTAAGCAATGCTAAAAAGAAGTAAAAAGTGCAAAATAAATTGAATATACTTTTAAAGCACTAAAGGAAACTTTTAAGTATAAATATAGCAAAAAATATGTATTTAATTTCTATTAGAGTTACTAGTTAACTAAATATACAAAAAATATGCATAAAAAAAATCGGTGATACTAATAAATCAATAAAAGTAAATAATTTTAAAGTAATAATTAAATTTTAGAGTCATAAAGGAGAATTTAGTTAAAGCAATCATACATATTTTGTTTAGAAATGCATAAATGATTTACATCATTTAATCCCAAGAACAGTTTGTGGTTTAAGATATTTTTTGCGAGGAAGTGAATTAATAAATAATGTTGACTTTACACTTTGATGTTTAACAAAAAAATTAATATAAAGTATCGGGAATTGGTGACCACACAAACATTGAAAATGTCTTATTTACATATATTTGTACTTTCTCATTTGCTTCAGAAATATTTACAGTATTTTAAAATGTAAGGATATTTTATGTAGAAAAATAACATTGTGAGTTTTTACAATTGCATTTTAATGTTATGAAAATATAACTTTAAAATCACTAATAAAAAATATTATAATATCATTTAAATCATTTAGTAAAGATTTTAATTTGGAATTATTGGTATAAATGAAAATTAGCACAAAAATATGCATATTTTATCATTTATAAGCATGTTTGCCAATGTGTGTCTGTGTTGTCATTAAAGTAACATAATTTGCTTGTATTCATTATAATATTTCTTATTACTATCCTTACTGCTTGCATTTTAATAATAAGATTCAACATTTTTTAAATTTATTTAATCATTAGAAAAGTATAATATAATGTTTATCTTGAATGATAATGATTTAAAAATGTATCTGATGTGGCAGAATATGACTTATGAAATTAAGAATATATTTGTAATACAACGTAGAGTCGTACTAACTTAAGCCTCATAATTTTACATTTATCTTTATCCTGATTTATACGGTAAATTATTTCCGTGTTCAATGTAATATCTTACAGAAAGCTATAAAAATATTAATCTAATTTTATAGGTGAAATAAGGAAAAGTTAAAAATGCATTTAACCAAATTATTTATATAAAATTAAAATCATTCACCAAGGTAATGTTAAAATCCATTTTCATAATTTCGTTGACTTTAATTTCAATGTTTTTATCTTGTAATTTTAATGCAAATGAATATCTTTATAAAAATTTAACATAAATGTACTATTTAATTCTTTTTTACTACAAATTCTCCAAGAATTATTTTTACAAAGTATAATCTGATATTTAATATTTATTAATAAAATATGCATGAATAATTAGCAAAAAAATAATTGTTCTGAATAAATACTTTATTTTATTTTTAACGAATAGTCAAAACTGTTAAGATTTCATAATTAATATTTTTAATGATGTATTTTTTTCTATATTTTGAAGAATACAGTGTTTTTAATCAAAATGTGATAAATTGCACGAAAATAACAGATTACAAAAATAAAATCATTTTTTTATCTTTTCTTGGGAGGTATATATTTTTCATAAATATTTTTTTGAAATCGTGATCTTTTAATTAACTAATACTTTAAATCCTTATGTCTTCATCTTAGGTCTTAAGAAAAATAAATATTTTCTGTAGTGATTAAGTAAAGCACTTTGTACATGATAACAAGATTACATTTTACAACCTTAACTCGATTACCAGTATTTTAGTTTCGTATTCAAGTAAAAAAATAATACTCTGAATCTTATCCATTTAAATTAACACTGTGTAATGTATTCATCTGAACAATTGACTGAAGAGTTAGTGTTTGAATGTCTAAAAACTATTCAATTTATTCATATGTCGTTAAGTATTTAACTGAGTGTTCCGTTTTAAAGCTAAGACTATTTTTAAATTTTGATTATTTTATTTAAACACAATTATCAGTGTTATCAAGTTTATTAAATAGATAGCAAAATAGTTTGATAAATTTAGTCTCCTACTAAATTTTTAATCATTTTTTGCGAAATCTTAAATTATGGAATTTCTAAATTAATTTAAATCAAATACCTCCAAATAAAATATTAAAATAAGATTTTACATTTTATCAGTTACCTTGATTTCTAAATTAAATCTTAACACATAAGTTAGGCATCAATTTAATTTATAAATAATACTATCAACAATTTTAATGTAATATCTTTATTATATAAAATCAATAACATATTCAGATATGACTTTTAGTAAGACTGCTATGTATTTTAGTGAAAACAGAACAACATATAAGTAAAAATTTCAAAAATAGTTTTAAATTCTAAATATTTGTCAACTGTTTCCTTTTTTCTTGACTTTTTCTCACAATGGTTAGTTTAACCGAAAAATGGAGTTAAAATGGATTTCAAACCAATGTTAGCAATCACATTCGAGAAGAAAAATCAAAAGCTTGACAATAGGTTAACAAAGAAATATTGGAATAAATTTAAAAAGATATAAAGAAATTGCATGTTTTACAGATTACAACTTAATTAAACTTTTTCAAATTAAAAATTATCCAAAAAGAACACTTTAATTAATCTTTCATGTATTCTGATTTTTAACATTACAATAAAGTTATTTTCTTCTCTAAAAAATATATTTCATTGAAGAAAACCTCAAATTTTAGAAATAGGTGAAATAGAAATAACAGAGTTTATATATGACCAATAATACTATAAGAAATCAAAATATTTCTTCAAGAAAAGGACTCATTTATCCTAATACTCTTACTACTATTACCTAACATCAGTCGATTGTAAACGAAAAGAAAAGAAACCAAATTTGAAACACGCTATTTTTAACAAATTTCATGGTAAAGAGAACATTTCCAAGTGATTAAATCGCCATATAGCTCGATAAATGCACATGCGTGTATCGATTTAAATCATACCCCATCATAATCATTTACTTTAAGTGGCTCGTTTCTTTGAAGTCTGATAAATATTGGAAAAACAATCAGGCTTACTTTCAAAAGGTTTCAGTGCACAGGCTTAAAATATTTTAAAAAAGATTCTGAATTTAGAATAGAGATAAAGAAATTGCACCAGGAAATAAGATAAATTAGAATTAAAATACTCTTAAAATGTATTTTTAGTAACATGGTGGGAATCAATATTACCTAAATTTTTCTTTTTATAAGTGATCATCTGTGTCTCAAGTTTTTGTATACACAACGAATACTTTTACTTATAATGTAAAGCAAAAAGAATTTAAAATACATTAAGCAGTTTTGAGAAAGCATAATATAAATAGTATTTCCAGACTTATAGTTTAAGATTGATATAAAGTACAACAATTCTATTTTTATTTTTTAAACTGAAGCAATTTTTACTGCATTCTTGGACTAATTTGAAATTTAAACAACGATAATTTTTCTTGAGAGGGGAGAAAAAATCATAGAAAAATATAATATGATAATTGTAATTAGTAAATATTATGTTTGATGGTATGTACTGTAATAGTTAAGACCAGCAAAATTTAGAAAATTCTAGATTATCAATTCCATATATGATAGTAAATCACAAGAATATATTTAAAAAAAAATTATATTATAATTTTTTTATAGAAATAATTCCTTAACTGAAATGAATTTAGTTCTTTCTAAATTTTTTACTGAGAATACATTTAGTATTATAATGTTTGTAATAATTATATAATTTTGTGTTTACTCTGCATAACGATGAATTTGAGCAAAAATAATTTATTATAACAGTGTAATCATTAAAATATTTAACGACAATTTTCTCATTAACAACGTTTTATTTGTTTCATAAAAACAAAATATAAATCATATTATTTCTAATTAAAGTAAGCACTTGAAAAGATTAGCATTTAAAATAATTAAATTTTAGTATGTATAACATTAATTTTTAAAAGTATTTATGAATAAATAACGAAAACCATCAGAAAAATATTATGTAATTCAATATTATAAAAATATGGGAAAAACCAATATTAAAGAAACACCCAGAAATTCAAAATTAATATGTTTTCTGTTTGATTTTTGGTGTTATTTAAGCCAATTACATTTTTTATTTATCTTTATACGACCTTTATTTTTCCAAAGCATAGTATATTTTTTCTTATTTATCATAGCTAAGCCTTTTGAAACTACATTAATAGGAAATCAAAAGTATTAAATATGAAATACAAATTCTATAACTGATTTATTTTTTTAAATTTTTATTACTCAACCAGTCAATAAGCATTTTTAACTTCTTCATTGCAAGCTGTTAAGATTTGGTTTGCAGCTGTTTAGAACGCTATACAGATTAGGAAGAAAATATAAAAAATAAATCTACAAAATTGATAAACTTTATTATAAATGAGTAAATTTGCATATTAAAATTTCTTATGGCATCCATGCAACATGTATGACTAATAATCTCTTTTTATAGCTATTATGTTTTCATCATATATTATGATTTTTTAAAATGTGATAAGATTTTAAAAAATAATACATCCATTATATATATATACCATTTATGATTACTTTTTTCATTCAAAGTCATCTTAAATTTGAACTTCTTCTATATATTTTTAAATAAAGAAAGTATAAACTTACCTCTTCATCTGTAATGTTAAAATAAAAATGCTCAAATGGTCCGCGGCGGTGCAGTAGCCAATGAGCAGCCCAAGTATGCTGGTCACTTGTGACGGTGGGATTTAGATCAAGAATCAAGCGGATGTTTCTGGCATGGAGTCTTCTAACGAACTCCTGGAAATCTTCCATTCTCCCCAAGTGAGGATCTATGTTCGCGAAATCAATGACATGCTCATATTCTAAAGGATAATCCAAAGCGCTGAAAATTGAGTTCAATCTTACAGCATCAATACTCAAGTTTTGTAAATAGTCAAGATGTTGAATCAGTCCCTTCATGTCTCCAAAGCCATCACCATCTGTGTCTTGAAATGACGCTGGAAATATTTCATAAAAAGTCGATCGCTGCCACCATTGCCTTGTGGGACTGCATTTTGTCGTAGTCGCTAAATACACACCTAGTGCGACGCAGAATACTGCAATTACAGTCATTGTGCACAGAAGTACCCAAACCACGGGAGATAAAGGCCAGAACTTTTTAGCTGCATGACATACAGGATTTGGTAAACTACTTTGGGGTGGTCCCAGAGGTCTATGCTGGATGTGTGAGTGAGCTATCCCTGAAGCTTGTTTCTTGCTGGGTGATCGGAAAGACGGTATTTTGGCTTTTGTTTTTAAACATTTTGGACTGTGTTCACTTTGTCCTTCGTCTTGGAGGAGATGAGTCGAACTCTCAGGTTCACCATCAGGATCACTGTCTTCATCTAAACTGGACGTAGCAAAATTTTCTTTGAGCGGGAATAAGTTGGACGATGAATTAGATTGGAGGTTTGATGACACATGATTTGTAAGAAATGGCTGAGTTTCTTCCTCTGCATCGCCATGAATTGATGTTTCTTTTTCCATGCCATAGTTGTGGTGTCCATTCATGATGATGGTGCAGTCATCATTGATAATTTTTGGGTCTGGAAGCTCTATCAGAACTTCCGGATCCATTTTTTTATAATTCGCATCTGGATTTATGTTATTGAGAGATGTCATCTTGACTTGTGATCATGTACTTGTGATTGTCAACATTTTATAGCCTATGTAAAAGGGAAAGAAAAATTGTATGAATGCAACAATTGGCGTGAAACATTTGAAGCAAACTTTGAAATATTGAGAGCATAAATACATAAAATTATTATGTATTTAATTTCATTGATATATGTGATTTCAGATGATGTTTTAAAAAGCACCACTTTTAAAAACTAATAGTTTAATTATATAACCTTATGTTGAGATTGATTCACATGTAATGAAATTAACTATATTTGGAAAAATATTGAGAAATTTATAGCTAATGCAAAGAAATAGAAACTCAATAATTAGTCTAAACACATTTCTCTAATTCAAATGTTATATATTAATATTTTTTCTAAATAGAAATTAATCCCTTTTATAGGACTTCGTAAAATCTTTCGTGAAACATTTGATCTCAATAAGTTAATTTGGAATCGTAACCTTAAGTAGCTGAATTTATCTCAGTTTTAATATTTTCAATTTATTGAAATTACTGAACACATAAATTGAAAGTGCATTCTATCTTGAACATATAATATTAAATAAATTTAAGCCTTTAAATTTTTTGACGTGAGTTATAATTCTTATCCTTCTTTTACCTTATATTTTGAAGTTAGACTGAATTCTTTGTTGAATTTCCGGCACGGAAGTAGAAAAAAACTATTTTAAAAAATTCCAAGAAGAAATTTTTATACTTGAAGAATGTACATAAATTATTGAATGAAGGAACTGGAAAAATAAATAGAATATAAAATAAACAATGATTTAGTTTTTGAAAGATTTGAAAATAATAAATGTGCTTACACTTTTTAAAATTGGTTAATATGGAAATAATATTTCTTAGCTACTTTTTTTACGGAAATTGCACACATTCATTTATCAAAATTATATTATATGCTTCGATGCTTTTAACGATGTGATTTTCTAACTTTTAATTATAAGCTAGTAGGAATAATGAAATACATAAGTTGAAGTTAAATAATAAATAGAGGAAAATTGAATTGTGTCTCTATGAACCCTCCTTACATTTTTCTGGAATAACAGAAAAAGAAAATGTTTAATAATTGAAATTTTGAAAACAAAATAATCCATGTGGTCATACATAGTTGTATGTCAATAAGACAATATGAGAAATTTGATTCTCCCAAATTTTTAGGAATATATTAAGTTTCAGAAAATATTAATAGCATGAAAATACATAATACAATTTTATGTGTTTTTTTTATTATTAATTGGTGTCAAAGACTGTGTTAAATATGAAAAAGTAGTAATTTCCTTTTGAGAGTTCAGCTCTGAGTAACATCTATTACACTATATGATAACTAGCCTAAAAGTTAAAACACCTTTTAATACATTTAATAAATTTTATAACACTCTGCGTTCGTTAAAAATACTTTCCATACGTATGTTACATTTCTTTAGCAATGATAAATAAAATATAAAAATATTCTCGCCAATTACTTAAAAATGCATATACAAATTGAGCAGGGGAAAACAATTTAAAAGCAGTATGTGTCTTCGTCTAAGTGATAAAATTTTTACTAACTAAATTTCAACTATTGATGCCCCATTTTCTGAATTACTAGCATAGTTATCTTAAGCAAATATATCTTGATATAGGGCAGGTTTTCTTTTCTTATTAACTTAAGTGACTCACCAGTAATAATAAAATTAAAATGATGGAAAATATTTTTTTAAAAACTATTAAAAATTTTTATTAATCAAATATTTTTATTAAAATTGCTGTCATTAAACGTAAATATTTTATTTTATTTTGTATGATATTCAAAATATAATCTATTTAAGAATATTTTATCGTGCTATTTAGAAGTGATTTACATGTCTCTTTCTTTTTAAGTAAAGTTAGGTTATAAGGAGTGAAACAACCAACATTGATTTGAAAAAAAAAACAAACAAACTATTGTCAAATTATTGTTCAATTTATTGTTCAAAAACTGTACTATACGACTGGATAAAAGTAAATGTTTTATAGTTAAAACTGAAATATAATGTGAAACGTAATTTTAAACATTTGAAATAAGTCCTTACTGCAACCTAATCATTGGAAAGTACACATTGTATTTTAAGGTTGCAATTTCAATCCAAACGATACTGTATAACTGAAAAAGTTGGTTTGTTTATGATTTAATTGCACTTATATCAGAACATGTGCTTCTGAGTTTTTTGGAAACTTTGTATTTAAGAAATTTATTTATAATTAGTACGTACTTATATAAGGACAATTGATTGAGGATTTTAAGGGAATTTTATTTATGTGGATAAATAATACGGATTAATGTCTTTCAACTAGTTCTTAACACGGCAGATATTTAGTAGATTATTGTAAAAAAATTAAATTTGAAAAAAAATTCCATTATTTATAAATGGAAAGAATGCAAAAATATTTGAAACAGCTGTGCTAAATATTAAACCATTTTTAAACTTTCAGGACACATATTTTTAGAATATTGCTGGTGTAAGTAAAAAAATGTGGATTACTAATAATAAAATCAAGACTGATAAAAATTTCAAAGATACTTAACTCCATTACAGAGAAAAGATTTAATTCGCTTTTATTGGGAAGTAATAAAACCAAAATCATATTTTAACCAAATTTTGGTAAATTTTACTTTCAATCGGAAAAAAGCTAAAATTAAGTAGCAAGTGAAAATGGATGTTTATTGCTGTAAAAGCTATTTTAGAAAATTTATGAATAAAAAGACTCCAAAGAGTGTGATAAAAAGTTAGTATTATAGAACAAGAACCGTTCAAACAGAGTTTATCGTACTATAAAGGAAGTCATTTCCAAGAGCTAGAGGTATTCTCTAGAATAAAATTACCAATAAAGAAGGTAATTTTTTCCGCGATACCCCAGTTATAAATGAGAAACTTATTTGTGAGAATAAAAAAAAATCTTGAAAAATGCTGCAAATTGCAGTGAGGATGCTTATTAAGTTGTCTGTGAAATTTTTAAAGTAGGATTTTTAAATATAAAGATATAATATTCAAAACAACTGACATTTTCTAACCTTATAAATGCATTAAAAAGTGCAATGTAGAATACAAAATACGAACAAAATATCCCTTTAAGCAAAAAAGAAGAAACCAAATTCATTGGAAAGTGAAAATGTTTAAAAAATTGCAAATTGAAATTATTTGCTTTTTTTCTCTTGTGATTTTACCATGTTCAGCTCTTTAAATCTTTTTGTATCTTCAGAGATATTTTGCTTATTCTGGTTCATTTATCAAAATAAAATACTGAAAAATTATATAATGAATTTTTTATTACCTTTAGAAAGATCGATATTTGATTTATACACTACATATGTATATTTTAAGAAATATTATTTATTACCTTATGAGAGAGAGACAAAAAGAGAATATTTATTTTATACTTCAGACAACCTTTTAATCCTTTTTTTTACTTTCATAAAATACACACATATTCATAAATTAAAAATTAATCCAGAAGTACACAGAAATCAAATGCCAAAGGAAAAGTGCCACCTGTTGAAGTATCTCACACATGGACAAGCATTATATGTAAATTATAGCAAGGGATCTAATGATGCCGAGCACACGTCACAATGATGCAAGCGTAAGGGAGAGGTATACGATGAACTATAGCAGAGAATGTTGCAACAGTTTCGTATGGCACTCAGTAACAGGACTGCATGAGTATGAAACAGAGGACGCATGTGGTGGATGATTTACGTGGTAGAATGATCATCTGCATGGAATGAAATGGTACTCGTCTAAAGTTTTAACTATGTTGTGTCAGCGATTACATTATGATGGAAATGATAGAAATTCTCGAGTGACAACGTTGAATGAAGACCAGTATTTCGCAGCAACTGTCAAAAGAAACAAAAATAAAACGCAGTAACGAGCATGTCACGTCAGTATTGGCAGTAATGTGTATGATCGGTTCAAAGCAAACATTGTACTGACATGTGGAATAGTTTGGTCTACTTCCTTGTCAGTTTATCAGGTATGTTAAACTTCTGGCAACGATTGTCTCGGGTGGTTAGTCTGGAGTACAAAACATGCAATGTGAATGTCATCACAGAGAGTTAATGGTAAGTTTTCCGATTAGGCGAAGTGTATCTTACAGTCCGATTCACGTCAGGTGTTCATATGGAGAAAATTAGGTACCTAGTACAGCCAAGAGGAATATCGTTGAACTAAACGGTGATATAAGAATACTCGTTTGGGGAGGCATTTATGTGGGCTCTAGAGCAGATCTTCAAGTTCAAAACGAAACAAGGCAAAATGATATGCCATCATTGTGAAACAGATGATATCTAAATTAGAAAATTGGTACAACTACCTTCTTATCAAGTGTATACACAAAATGTAGCAATGAAGAATTTCTTCTTTCTTGTTCTCTAGAGGGATTGAATTAATTTGCAGGCATTCTTTCAAGCATCCCATTTCTGTTATTGGGTTAAATAATCCCATTAATTTAAATAACTATTTCGTTAAATAGTTATAATAATAAAAAAACTTAATCACATTTTATTAAAAAACTAAATTTTCAGTAAATCTAATTTATGAATTCTTCTTTACTGAGCTAATGCCAGGTAGACAGAAACATATGGAGTAATATCAGACCACTAGAGATGTCAGATATAACGACGGCATAATATGATAACATTTTATTTCATGCATAAATGATACTATACAACATCAAACGCAATAGAGAAGACATTGGATAGAATTTAAAGGTCTGAGAATGTAATTTTTGGATTTTCTAGAATACATCATTTTGTTTGAAAAGCTTAAGCTCCATTACAACTATTTTACAAGTAAATGTTTTGTGTTTGTAAATATGGTCTTACAATCATCCATGGCTTGAAATGGAAACTGAATAATTAACATTTAAATATTAGTTCAACAATTCGCTTATATAATTTCAAATTTGAGCATGTAGGGTTAATTTGCGTTATAATCTATTTTAAAATGTTATTGCTGCCAAATTAATTATCGTGTTTCGAAATTACCGTCGAGCCCTAACAGATCAATTATTCATCTGCATATATAGCTTGGAAATATGTCTCAATCTTTTTCTACTATGTATCACAAAGAAGAGTTCTCTCTCTTTATATATATATATATATATATATATATAATATATATATAAAGAAACATATCAATTAGAAAGCATTTATTAAGAAATGCATTGTAATTATATTTCATTAAGACTAGATTAAGAATATTACATGAGGTATACACAAACTATGGCAATATTTCTTCAAATGCACACTTACACATAATTGAATATTAATATTGTTTGCTCTTAAATTCACGAATAATTATTGCTGCTAATTTGGTTACAATCCTATTCCTATTGAATATAATTATTTTATAATAAACAGTCCGTGAATCAGTGCTGTTTAGTTATAGCTACTGATATGCTCTTAATTTATAATATACACTTGCTAAGAAAGTAAATAATATTCTTCATTAGTTGCCTGTAAACAATCATTTAAAAACAAATATTGCAATTAAATGTTTGACAAATATGTGATAAATTAAGCTGAATAAATTATTTTAAAACAGTCCACTTATACGTGTTTTCTAACAAAAGACTCCGTAATTCATCTTAATCAAGCCAAACATATCATTAATCGTTATTTTATTAACGCATAAAATTTATGAATCATTCATTGCAATTACTTCTTTCACACTTTAGGTATACAAGTGTAACACTTCATTATGTTCATTTTTTATAAAGGGCATATTTTTATAATAATTTTATCAGAAAATTTGCTTTTATTTTACTGAAAGATTGTTTGATATTTTAATTGAATTTGCTATGAATTTATTTTGACAATTTATTGTTTGATGATTTTTCTAAACATTGCGGTATTTACATGTAATATGGAAGACATTTGATTTTAATGTAATATAGAAGATTGATTTTAATGTTACATGTAATATGGAAGACAACTGATTTTAATATTTCATTTTAACTCTTCCTGTATGAATTTTACAGGCAAATCCTGACTTTTGTGTGCAGAATTCAATGAATATATTATTGTTTTTTTTCACTGATAAATTAAAATGTATAACCAAAAAAACTAAGCACACAAAATATAATTAGATTAGTTAATTACATAGGCATGATCATTAATATCTAAATATTATATTCCAAAAAATTTTCCCGTCACACATAATTACTGTTTTTCGATAATTAATTTAATTTGTTGCCCCCAATCTAACTAATCATACTGCTAAGAGCTGCACTACTTATTCTGTAAATTAAGGCATCAACATACTTTTTCTAATGACGCATGGTAATAAATTAACAATTCGAGTTAACTTTAAGGATGAAGAAAAAGTTATATTTTAATTTTGAAAGTAGAATTCCCTTAAAAAAATTTAATTCAATTATTAAATGAAAAACCTTTCTTCTTCACTCATTATCGGGCATTCTGTCATGAGCAGAGAAGCAGGTGCTCTTGGCTCTTTGAAAGAGATTAACGCTTTGGATTTTATGTTTTTTTTAATATTCAATAATTTAATGCCCCGCGCTTCATTAAGAAATCTTGACCTTAATTAGTAAGGGAGTAATTAGATTTTTAATCTGTTTCCATTTCCTACTTTAAAAGAGTAAAGGATGTTTTGAAGAGAAAAAAAAAACTTTCTCTGGGTAAGAAAAAGACTGTTAGGATGGATTGTTTTGACATATTCACTTCACTTCTATCGATTTTCTATACAAAAATATATTGCATATAAAATAAAAAAAAACTAGAAAATCATTTCCATAATCTTAAGAAATTATCATCGATTTTTCCAGCTGACTTAGGAAGTCAACTTAATGAAAGTTTATAGATGATTAAGAAAAACATAAATAAATTGATTTTCTTGAGTCTTCTTTGTCGATGTAAACTAGTAAATGATAAATTAATGATATTATTTTTTTACATGTTTTCATGGGTGAGGTAAGCAAATTTTTGCACTGTTATTGTAAAAAAAAACTGTAATTGATATTGCATAAATAGATTATTCAACAGTGTTTTTCACGAACACTCGAACACTCTAGTGTGTTTCTTGTGTGATATATTTATACCTTGTATGATATTATATATTGACATATTCTGAGCTACATTCAATTATTCAATGTATATATATATATATATATATATATATATATATATATATATATATATATATATAAATTAAAATTTTATCACATTTTAAATAATATATTATAAAATGGTAATACATACACTTTGTGGGGAATTGTTGTTAACATATATATGTTAGAATCGAAAAAAATACCTGTTTTAATTTAAAATTATCATTACCAACCTACTAGCTTACCCTATTTATCTCTCGGATGTTTTAATGTTTTTTATTTATGTTTATTTTTATCGAAATGAATTAAGATACTACACCGTCTCTCTACTTTTTATTTTCATAAAACTAATACAAATATAATTGGTGATCATATCTGAAATGTCATTCACCAAAATTGTTTCAAAGTTAAAAATTGTATTATGATGTGTGCAAAAGTTTGAAAGAAAATGTAATTTTTATATGCACATTTTTTTAGTTTAATATAAATTTCTTTTCTTTTAACTAAATTATTCAAAACCTCAAAACATTTTCAAAATAATTTAATAAATATTTATAAATTTCTAAATTATTATAATTATTCTTCTTAGAAGAATTTATTCTATTTAGAATAATTATAATATATAATTTCTAAATTATTATAATAATTTCTAAATTATTATAATTATTCTAAATTAGTATAATTATTTCTAATTATTCTTCTGAAATGAAAGTTTTAAATATTTCCTTAGTATAATCGCCAAATTAAATGATTTTCTGCAAACTTATTGTATCTCAACATATATCACTAAAGTATGTAATAATATTTTTTCTTATTTTTAAACATATATATCTACTGTTCACTTTTTTGCTGTTTTAAATATTCTTATAGCTAAATTAAACATTGCCTTATTAATTATAAAATATAAAATTTTACATAAGTATAATTATTTCTTTAAAAGGGGAATAATAAATTTTTATTAAATTGACTTTTGACTTTTCTATCTTGAAATATATTGGAATGTATAGAAAGAAAATATTTTGAAAAGAAGGCAGAGTCTTGATATTAAACTAAATTAAATCATACGACGTTTGTATAACACGCAGTCAATATTTGATTTTATTCTTCGTATATTTTTAGGAAAAATTCTTTTGCGAAGAAAATTTAATAACATTCAATCATTTCACGAAACGAATAAGTTGACGGAATATTTTAGGTACTTATTTCAAGGTGTTATTTAAGTCACGAGATACTATATGAACACCATGTTGCAAAATAAATATTAGTGCAATCAATATATTCGAATCATTGAAATTCAACTGAATATATGTTTTGTTATGCCTTGAGATAGGGACAGTTTATGAATCCTGAAAATTTTCTTAAATACAGTTGAAAAATGAATGGGAAATGGATTTGATCTAATAAATCATTTATATAAAATTCAATATTTCGTATGTAATGATAAATTAAACCACATGTGAATTTTACCACAAATTGAAAAATCTTTTCATACCCCCCTTTAAAAGAATATCGCATCAGGTAGTGGATTTTTTAAAGTAACACATACATAAAATGTAAATTTATGATGGTTAAAATGGACAGCTAAAATACACAAATAATAGTAATTACATAATAATTAATAATTTGATTACTATATTCTCATATTAAGTTGATTTTAATCGAAATATATTGTGATTTGTACAATGCATTTACGCGCAAAACATTTATAATATTTTAAAAAATTTCAAAAAGAACTCATGCTCCAAATAGTTACTCCCTTATATATATATATATATATATATATATATATATATATATATATATATAAATATGTATATATATATATATATAAATATATGTATATATATATATATATGTATATATATATATATAAATATATGTATATATATATATATATATATATATATATATATATATATATATATATAAATATGTATATATATATATATATATAAATATATATATATATATATATATATTTATATTTATATTTATTTATATTAGAAAATAGGAAGAATACAGTAAAATTGTAAAACTTTCTTACTAAACTTATAATATTAACGTAATTAAAGAAGTGAAATAGAACACTTCAAATTATTCTAATGACAAAAACTAGTCAATCATATATTGTATTTTATATAAATAAAATGCTATTATTATATATGTATTTTACATGAATAGAAAACATACAAATCAAAACTACACAAAAATGCTAAGATTTGCTTCAATAGCAATTTAAAAAGAATGCAGTATTCCAATATTTTCCTCCCATTGAATAATATTTAACGCAAAAAACATAATAGTATTTATATTTTTTAACATCCTGAAACCAGTTTTGCGAATTATCGTATCTAGAAATGCAAATTTGTAATTCTTAAAAAAGGAATTGTCTTCAACTGTCTATACTTCATCATATACTATTTAATGTAATAAAATTATTACAGAAATATTTCATATTATAAACAAAATATGCTCACTCTGTTCATATAAATTTTTAATTGGAAGAAATATTTAATAAGAATAATATTTATTCATATATTTTGGTGACACATATTAGAATTTTCCTTCTAATAAACTTAAATAAGAAAAATAATTATGATAGTGGTCGGTCTCAAAGTGGTGAGGGGGGATATGGGTGGAGTGGGAGAAGTACGTCCGGAGATTTTCTTTTGGCAGGGTCACCCAAGGCTTGAAGGCCGTTCCATTTTGCTCAGCTAATGAGTACGGCAAACAAGTCCAACCTCCCTAGGCTCTAGCAACCCATTTCCATGAATAGTCGAAAACAATCATTTGCGACTCAAATCCGCCCTCGAGGCAATACTAAAAAGATATTATTCTACCACCCAAGAAATCATCTCAGGTCTACAGGATCATCGGATTGTAAACAAAACCTGTATCTTCAAGTGGATTCCTACACACGTCGACATAAATGATAATGAAACTGCGGATAAATTGGCCAAGGAGGGCAGAGACCTCAACACTAGCTACAATGATGTTTCTATTCAGGATGCGTAAACAGTGGCCAGATACAAAAAAAATCCATTCTAACCAAACATCTTCTCTCTGAAAAAACAGCGAACAGATCTACTATTAAAACCATAACTAGGCTGAAAACCGAAAACAACAGAGGTATGAAGATCGATGGAGAGGGCAAAAAGATCTATAACAGTTGAGATAATTGTCCTGATAGAAAGCTTACGCTTACACACATCTATGAGTGTCCGGCTATGAGTGCCAGTCTGAGAAAGATTGGAGTGCTGCCGACTATGATAGATCCGAATGGAGACAACATCAAGCAAGTCGCAGAGGAAATTTTCAAAATCCACGGACTCCTAAAGTTCGACTCTCATGGACACGCCAAAAAAAAATTACGAAATCTTATTTTTACATAAAAATTTATAAGATCAGATTTTGTGAATTTTTACGTTCCTTTTATTTTTATACTACAGAAACCCATGGAATTGGGTCTTTAGCAATGAAAACTACTGTAGACTAACTAGGGAAGTCATAAAAAGTATTAAACCAGCTTGTATTGTTCAGCTTTAAGTTACACTTTTTCAAAGAAAAAAATATGAAGAATAAACATATTTTCTCCTTAGAAATATCAGGCGATCAATACGTCCACATATTCTAAAACGGCTAACTATTCGATCGGGATAAACCGGAAATTCCTTCATTCCCTCAACATTCACGTACCAACCCTATTCTACGAGGGACGGATTGAAGAAAATCTATACGCTTTTCCACCCCAACCAACAACTGCACCGAGGGAAAAATAGGATGCCCCTGAAGATACAAGAGAAAGTGCGCGGGGATCCGTGTCTGCTGCCTAAGAGAGGGAAGTATTAAAGGAGGGAGGGAATTTGAGAGTGTTTGATCAGCCAGCCAGCTGTGTGACATTTGGAAGATTTGGGAGAGGGAAAAAGAGTATGGTGGGGTGCGTTTAATAGAGTTGCATGCCCTTATAAAGATAAAAATGAAGATAAACTTCATGTGATCCCCAAAAGTTGATTCACCAGAATGAATATTAAAAGTGGGATCAAGAATATATCTCCTTGAATATTTAAAAAACAAGATATATGAATAAAACATGATTAAATTGTCTTCTATTATGGAATTTTTAAAAGAGAAAACTTGATTTATAAAGAAAAAAATTGAATAATGTATAAAGAATTTGATCTCGTTTAGTTAAGGAAATATAACTACTGTAACAAAATCGAATTGAAGTTAAATAATCAAATGAATACTTAATTTCAATTCGATTTTGTGAGTTTTCGTAATATGACTTAAATTTTTACGGAGTGGTTGATATTTAATAATTCTTTATATTGTGAATTCTTCAAGCATCGTGTCTATAAGACTTGTATTCTGAAAAAAATTTTTTTTAATTATTTATCACATTCTTATTAAATTTGATGTTAAAACATTTTCTGTGTATTTTAAATTTATAAAATATCAGTTAGTTTAATTATTTTCATTATATAAAATTAAACTTATATTTAATGAATATAGTACTTTGTGTTTTTGTTACTTATGACACTTGGACAACCAAGCTCGCTTTGCCAAAATGCATTTATAAAATCCCTAAGTTCATTCAAATAAAATGTGCTTAAAATTGTTTTTATAAAATTTATATGATCAAAATTAATATCGTCAATTTAACTACTTTAAGAAAAACATTGCAAAATATGTTATGTGTAATTAAAGTGTTATTTTTTTTTTTTTTTTTTTTTTTTTTTTTTTTTTTTTTAAATATGATGCTCTAATGGTTTGGTTACAAAAGACTTCTTTCTCATGACTGGAAGATAGTAAATACATTTTCCTGTTTCATCATAAAAGAAAATTGCATATAGTAAATACAAAACTGCTAATAGTTGCAAATGTCTTCCATATTAAATGATATTTCTTGGAAAAGAAGTCCTGTCTTTGGATTTATCACTGCTTCTAAACTAAGGTAACTTAAATTTTTCAGGGTGAGTATGGTACACTTACTGAGTATTCGTACATATATTGAGATCAAATATGCCTTTTACTTCCAGTGAAAGTTGAAATTTCCATGAATCGTGGGTGTTGGAAAGAAAAATATTCAACTGTGTGATGCTAGAAATCATTGGTTTAGTTATAATATGAAGATACCAAAAAGCATTTTATTTATAATTTTTATATATAATTCAGCTGTTTTATATGATGAGACATCCAACATATTATAGAATCTTCATGCTTCTTTTTTCTACGCTTAAAGGAATACAAATCACAAATATTCCTTATGATATTAAGGTCTTTTTTACTCCCTATTATAGTATTATCGCAAATTATCTCAAATTTTAGCCAAATCACTGTTTACCTTACGGGCATGAAGCATTAAATCTTCGTATATTTTCTAGAAAACTCCTAAAATTGACCAAAACATCATATGATTTGTCACAATAGTTGATGATAAATGACACAATTTATTTTCCAAGTGCTTGGAGCAGTATGTATAACTTTTGCTGTCAAAAATACTCTTCTGTAATCGTACTGCTTGAATAATTTTTTTTATCAAAAAATGCACTTGCACTATTTATATAAACTATGATGTAAGCTATTTTATAAGTTTCTGATTCATATTTTTAAAATTCATGTAAATAGCTTTTTAACATGTGTGTTTAAACATTTTTCTAAACATTAAGAATTCCTGCACTGTTATAAATTTATCCTTTAATTTTCAAAATGCACTTATCATCACAATGTGATATTGATTTTCGATATAAATTGTATATTCTAAATAAATATCTTTCTTTTTGAAAAAAGGCTATTAAATACAACTGTAATTTTTAGAATTCTAGTATTGTAATATGTTTTAGGAAACATTTTTATTTTTTGAAGAAAATCACTTTAATTTGAAATATTTTACCATTTTTTGAATAAATTTTCTAAAATGACATAATTATTAAATAAAAATCAAATAAATTAAAAAATTAAAAGTTATACTGTAAATACATGCATCGTGAATAAATCAATTTTGGAAAACACTATATCAGTATGAAAATGAACAGAAAAAAATTAAATATTCTTAAATTTTCAGTTTAATTAGATGTTATATTTCATTTTATTTTCTTAACTATGTGCTGAACTATTGTTTTTTATATATGCATTTCTAATAAGGTGGTATATAGTTCAAAAATATTACTAAACAAAGTTTATGTAATTCTTTCTGAATGGGTGAGATACTAATAAGTTTTGCATAACTGTAAAATGTGGTAGTAGCAAGTAGCTGACATATAATGCATTTTTATTTATATGAAAATTATGGGTTGCTGTTTATCGAGCTTAAAATTTTGAAAAGTAATATAAAGTTTAAGAAATAATATTTTTTGTATTTTTAGGTAATACATAAGAAATGTTAATTGTAATTTAAAACATAGAAACACTTAGCAAGTTTTAAAAAAGCTCTGACGAATATATCTACAATCATCATGAAGAATGTAATAATATATTTAATACTATAATATATATTTCGTTTTATAAATACACCAATAAATTCTTCTTATTAAAACCAAATTATATTAAAACCAAATTAAACAATTGTAGGGTCAAGGACACATTTCCATTATTATAATGTAAAATAACAAAGAAAACTACACAATTAAGAACAAAAAGTGTAAAGCTTTCTCAATTGCATGATAAAAATGTTCGAAAAGAAACTTCTTTGGAAAACTGCAAATAATTTAGAAAAGACACAAAGAAATTCCTATTTCCAGTCCAGATAAGCACGAATTCGGTGATGCTATTTCAATAAAAAGAACGAAAAATTACTTCAATTTTTTGCATAAAAGCGAGTTAGTTTTGTTCCAACTTATTTAGAATTAGAAAGTTTGATGAAGCTATTTGCTATTTAAGTTATGGAATTGTAATATTCAAACACGTACACGTACATATAAATATTCAATATTTAAAATTAGCTTGAATTTAATTATGTGTACGAATTCTTAATTTAGATTATTATACTAAATGTAATAGCTTATAAATTTTAATTTAATTGTAATTAACTTTTCAAAATTAAATTCCACCTATATCAATGCTTAAATTTTTAGTTGATTAAAACATTCTCGTATGGATTATAATATAATTTTGATTTGCTATTCTATTATTTTTTTAAAGTAACCTAGATTATTAAACTAAAGTATGGGGCAAAACGACAGAATTTTTCTTTAACACAAATATTTAAGCAGAATTATATGATGATGGTTTAATGTGTGAAGCAACAATTTTTAAATTTAAATTCTCAGATAATTGATTTTCATTTTTTTTACCATTCTTTGTGTAGTCTACAAAATACTATTTTATATCTGAATATATTTTACTATTAGAATTCCAATTCTTATGTTACAGATATCATTATATTAAAAATATAATGAGACGTGTGTTTTCATGGGTTTTATATAAATTGGTGCATTGTTTCCATCGATTTATTAAAATATTTCATAAAAACCACACCCAATTTTTTTTTTATTTTCAAAGAGTTCTCTTGAATGATAAATGAAATGATTTCTAGTTTGCATAACTTATATTTCTGAGTTGGCGACATTTATTTTTAAGCCATATTTTCAATGCAAATTGAACTATATTTTTGTATGGCCTACTTAACATATGTGTCAATTATTTGAAAATTTAAATTAAATATACTATTGCCCTTTTTCTAATAAATTAGATCCTTAGTTGAAAGATTATTTTGATTTTCAGATGTCCTTTTGCTCAACAAGTATTGCAATGCAATAATTATATAACTAATAATGATTTATATTTTCATTACTAAAATGTCATAAATGAATATTATATAATATCTTAATTAATATTTATAAAAATATCAATAATTAATAAGATATCATAAAAATATCATCTTATAGATCACCAAAATGTATTTTTCAAAGTTATTATGTTATATCACATTATCCATCCATTAGTATAGAATAAGAGAGAGTTCCCTAATTTTAAATTAATATACACACTTCTATATGTCATAATGATAAGAAACCATGTAATAATTTCAGCTTGTTTTTTTTTTACCCTTATAAATTAAACATTTGTATGTGCAAGTTACAGACATTTGAAATTAGTAATTCCAAATTAATTTTATAAAATACTTTAAACTTTTCTAAATAATTTGCGCCAAAAAAAAATTAATCATGATTCATGTACATTGACTACACATTGAGTAATAAGCCCTTCCAAATTTAGTTAAATCATAAAGTCAAAAATAATAACCCAATGTACATATGTGCTTCAATTTATCTTTTTCATTTTTAAGACATAGTTACTTAAAATTATTTCAGAGAATTAATTTGAATATTGAATTCAATAATGAAGAAAAAGAAGAAGTATCAAGAATTAAAAAATTGACAGTAAAATAAAGATTTATCCAATGTAATTTTATGCTACAAAATAATTAGCTTTCGAGAATTTGAAGAATAGCATTAAAGCGTGAGCAAGCAAGCTAGTAGAGAATGCCTGATATTTATATTCATTCCATTACACTTAACTATTTCATTCTTTTCTTGGTTATTTTTTCAGATGATTCTTCTAGTAACATTGCTTTTCTAAATATTTATGAAATAGCAAATTTTAAATTCCAGTAACCTGTTTCAAAAATATTATCCATGCATACCATTTATATTCAAATGTATTTAAACACTTAAAAAATTTAAATCTAAATTAACTGAATCAACCTAAATAATTATTATTTTGCTTAAAATACCTAGAATATAAATTTTCTTTAATTTAAATTATATAAACGTTGATTTGGGAAAGAAGCTTTAAGAGTAATCAATTTCTTTAAAAATTTCTTTCTTGCGTGGCAATGAAAATTTCCTTATTTGATGCATCATTATATGCAACATAAAAAGAGAGACGTAAGAATAAATGGAAGTTAGAATATTACAAAACATTTATTACGGCATTACACACATGATTAAAACAATTACAAAAGAAAATACTTTATAATAACAAACAAAATTATGTATTTCCAGTACATTACAAATAATATACAAACAAAGTTATTTATGAACCGGAAGTTTCGTCTTACATTTCTTACGTCTCTCTATTTCTTATTGGTTATTGAATATTTTTAAATTCACCTGATTAGTCTGTGACGCCATCACTTGTCAGTAGTGTAAATATAGCTATGTTATTTCATTTATATAAATTTGAATTTATTCAGACACATTTTAAGCAAAGTATTTATCTATTTAATTGAAATTAGTTTTTGCATTTTCCCCACGAATGGGCAACAGGTAAAGAAGATTAAGAACAAGAAAATTCGTACATGGGTATCAATTTAAAAAAATATCTTTTAAAAATATTTTACAACAGTTATAAAATGAATCATATTAAAAAATATTTTGTTTTCGCTTTGTTCAAATGAAAAATATTTCATAAATTTAGAAGCAAAATTATAAAACTATAATCAATTATGAGTCATAGAATATCTATGGAATATCAAAATAATTTAAATTCGCTAAGAGCAAAATCATTTGATTTTCAGTTTAAATATTTGATGCATATATGTCGATAATGATTTTTTTTCTTTTTAGAAATAAAATATTTTTATTGATTCATCAATTTTTTTTTGTAACTTACTACTTCCAATAACTATTCATATACTGTAAAATATCATATACCTATTCCTATTCTACAATGGTAGGAATTTCTAGATAAGCCAGCTAATGGAAGGGGAAGCTTAGCAAATTCCGAGAGTTTCCTATTCATCATAGTCTGCATGGTACTTAGTATTGCACTGAACGTGCCCAATACGACCTACCAACACTGAAATAGACTTTGTAATCTAAATTAATTATTATTAGGATTATGATCTATGAAGTAATATTGTATTTAAATAGTAAGGTCACACAGGTTTCCAGAATCAACCTTCAACATTTAAGGTCACACAGGTTTCCAGAATCAACCTTCAACATTTCGTAAATTCTTATAAGCAAAATTCAACTAATTATTAGGTAAGGTGATGAGATAATGTCAACATGTTACTACACATTGTCAGTTTAGAGAACTTAGTATATCTCCCAGTTTATAATAAACAAAGCTTTTAATTTGGTGCTTGAGTTACGAGACTAAATTAATTTTGATAGCGAATCTTATTAGCAGCCTTTGAAATTGGGATTCAGAATTTACATTTCAAACAATGAAAGTTTCAAACAAAAGGGTTATGTACAATGAAAGGTGACATCAAGTTGAGGTACGATATCTCATATTGATAATCTAACAGCAATATTTGGATTTTAAATTTCAAGGTAATACTTAATTTACAAATAAAATTATTCAAAAATTACTACTAAATCAATATGAAGCATAATTTTTTGAAACAAACACTCAACTGTATTTTGTTTGTTAGAATACTCTATGAAGTTTAATTTCTGTTAGACATTTTTAGAAAAAGACATAAATAAGGGTTTATTAAAATAGAAAATAATCTTATAAAAATGAATATAATATTAAATAAGGAAAAAAGTATTTAAATAATTAATTTTTCTTCTATGCAGCATTTCTTATTTACAAAAAAACAAAATTGAGAAAAATGCTTTTCTTAAAAAAAAAACTGGAAAATTCTTAAGAATATAGCTTTTGAATATTATACAGAATAATATACTTTTAGACTTTATGATATTTTTAAGCAATACATTCTAGAAGTGTTTCTTAACATTTGTACCACGATGAATGTTTTGTTTTTATGGTTTTTCCTCATTTTGTTAAAGTAATTCAATGTTTTATTATTTAAAAAAAATTAATTATTATTTAATTATTCTTTACATTTAATGCTGAAATTATAAAAAAGAGTGCAAGTTTACGTTAATCATCAATAAAATAGTTTACTAAAGACGTGAAATGGTTATGCAGTAATCAAATGCATTGTAAACTATTATTTTTTTTGCAATTGTATATTCCTGTAAAATATCTCATGCAAGAAATTTGATAATATCATTACAGATTGAAAATGTTTAACTGTTTATTTTACCATATCCAATTTATGGAATACAGAGAAATAATTTCTCTGTTTTATAAATATATTATCGCATTACTGAAGAATACATGCAAATTTAGTTATAGATTAGCATAAATACATAATTCAAAATACTTTAACTGATTATGAAACTACTAATAATCATAAATACAAAAACAAATCATTAGTAGCAGTATTGCCGATTGATCCACTTAAGTATGACAGTTTTGCATATAATAGTTTTTTTTCTCTTGGTACTTTACTACTCAGTTTGTTGTAGTTATTTATTCATGCAGAGAGCCTTTAGTGAATAATATGATATTTTTGGAAAAAAAGTCAATGTGCTTTTAATATGTCTATAAATAGTTGCTCTAATGAATTTTAAATAAAAATGATGAATATTTATGATTTTCAAAATCTTTATTTAGTTTTCTCGAGTCTACATTCTAGAAATATACACAATTGTTTCGTAGTTTTCCATTATAAGTATTAAATTTTTTAATAATATTTTATTCCATCCATGAATTTTTCATATTTAGATTTTCATATACAAATATTGGAAAATATATCTCACACTTAGCTTTCTAGGAATACATAAATAATTTAGTCAATCTCTAAATCAAACAAATTAATTAAAATTTTATAACTAACTAAAATTTATCTTTTTTTAATGATTACTAAAATAAATAGATCACCTAATAATACTATAAATTGGATAAATGTTATATATTTATAGGAATATTTAGTTAATATTTTTCCGGAAAATAGATTAAAGAAAGAAGTATTTACATTAATAATTTTTAAAGATGATAATAATAAAAATGTATCAATTTATTTACATCAGTAAGAATAAGTAAACTTATTATGATTGTTTGTGAATGGATTTGTTAATAAAATGCAATTATTAGAAATGATCACGAATAAAAGAGTTTGATACATTATTCTAATAGAAATCTTATATATAATGCTAAAACTTACCTTAAATCAAAAATACAAAACTGTTATTAATGCTCCTTTCAATATTTAACAGATATTCGTAGTATAAAAACACCAAATACTTACATAAATATTATTCGTTCAAATTAATTAAATTTCTTTTAATAAGTTGATTTGCTTCATTCACTTGTATGATGCTAGTTTGTAGCAAAATATTTTACATGTGATTACATATATATTTAATAAGGAATAAGACATTTCCTTCGATTCTAAGAGATTAATGAATTTAGCCTTTTTTTGAAAGTTTACCTTATTGATATAAAATTTCTCTAACTGAAATTCATGCTAATAATATGAAAATTATTCTTGGTTATGTTTTTAAGAAAACATTGCTTAAGAATATTTTTAAAAAGTCAACTTTAAAATAGTATCATTTTTAAACACTAAGTTGAATTAAGAGAAGTGCAACGCCTCCAAAATTTTTATTTTAATTTAACTCGTTGAAATATATATGAATAAAATATCAAAATCCCAGATACATTAAAAAATCATTTTGTCCAAAAATGTTATTGATTAAAAAACATAATTTGGCTCTTTATAATTAAGAATCATTGAGAATAAATTCCATTTATCATACTTCATCCATAGACAAAATTCTTCATCGAAAACTTACGAAGGAACTCATCAACCGTTGTCAGTACAACATCACTTTACACGTGACAAGAAAATAAGTAATAAAAATTTGCTCTTATCTTTCCTACAGAGATGAGAAGAATTTAATAGTGTTCGGTGAGAAGAATCGCGTCACATCCAGCTCTTGGAAAACTATTTTATCAAATGCTGCAAGTGACTATGTGAAAAGAGAAATATGCATTACTCTCTCATAATAAAAAGGGTAAATTTGTTTTACGAAACTCCATTGGTGAAGTGCAATTTGCTGCTCGTATGTACTCTATCTACAACAGTTTATTTTTCAAGATGATTACTTCTGAATTGATTTTGTCACAGGCAAGGCAATAACATTGTCTTTTATGATGCACATAACTCTTGTTTGAAAGGGTAAGGAAGTGATGAAACAATTTTATTTTACTTACAACTCTTTTATACATTATGACGTTGCTATCAGGTTATATTTTAAAATGGCTATGTGGTAACAGGTAAAGGATCTCTCAATGAAATAATTGCTATTAAAATACAGTTTGTTTCGGTTTTCATGAGATTTTATACTAAAAAATTATCAATTTTCAAATAAAAAGATGACTTGAGTATTTTAATGAAAGTAGACATTTTTTTACCGGCGTAATCAATTTTTAGGCATAATTTGCTTTTAGAAACAATGAAATTGCAAAAAATTAGGTATTGATTTTGCAATAGATTAAAAATCTTTATATTTATAACTTCTAAAATCAATGACAAAATCAATACTTAATTTTGTACAATTTTATTGTCGTTCAAATCAAATCATACTTAAAAGTTGACTAATTCAATATTTTATCATATACTTTCCATTTGCTATTTTCAAAACAATAAAGCAATAATATATATATTATGTATATATATATATATATATATATATATATATATATATATATATATATATATATATATATATATATATATATATATATATATATATATATATATATATATATATATATATATATATATATATATATATATATATATATATATATATATATCTATATATATATATATATATATATATATATATATATATATATATATATATATATATATATATATATATATATATATATATATATATCATTTTTAGAATTTATAATAAGTTTTTAGATTTGAAATTTGCACAACTAAAATATTTATATACCTATATACTAAATTTATTTTATATAAAAATTAAAAAAACTAGGGCAAAATTTAAAAATGATCATTGTAAGAAGAGCATCATTATATCCGTACTACATGAATACTGATATGTTGGTAAAAATAATGAACAATAGGAAGTATTTAATTCTTTTTGAATACTTCCTATTGTTCATTATTTAATTCTTTTTGAGGACTGAACTTTTACAGGAACAGCGCTGTTGGAGACAGGATTTATCATCCTGTCTCAAACAACACATCGGTTTCACGTACTAGTTTACTAGATTAGTTTGACCTACAGGACCAATATATATACATACATATATATATATATATATATATATATATATATATATATATATATAATATATATATATATATATATATATATATATATACAATATATATATATATATATATATATATATATATATATATATATATATATATATATATATATATATATATATATACAAATATTTATTTCATATATTACTCCAATATAAATATATATGTATATATATATATATATACAAATATATATATATTGGAATAATATATGAAATAAATATTTGAGGACACACTTATGTTATAATGCTTGCTTCTCGCCACACTTCAAGAATTATAATAAATTTGATATATACATACATATATTGAAATCTATGTGACTTACAAAATATAATATCTATTATAATGCTTTGAGTAAAACAGTAAAAAAAAATTTAATTTTTAACTAAATTTATTAAGCCTGTTTACTTTAACTCAGCTTCCTATACAGTTTGAAGTAATTCATTCATAAAGAAAAATTGCGATAAAGTGTAAGGTTTTATGAGCTTTTTTCTAATGAGATAAAATTTAGACACTCGGGAGAAGAATAGCTGGAAAATCAAATAAGCTTTAAATCGTGAACACAGCAAAATTTCGGATTCAGTAATTTCTATAATTTAATGGCTTCCAGGAACTACTAATGCGAATGTGTTATCAAAGTAAATGGACTTCATAGTCAATAGTTCAAAACATCACACTCCATGGGGAGTAAATTAATATCTTTTATGTCCTTCGGTAATCATACCAATTCTTTAGAACTTTTAAATACATAATGATGATGCTAGAAATCTTTTACACTTCATGGAGTAAATATAAAATCACCATTTAGAGTTTTGACGCAATTTCCGGCTCCACAAAAATGAGCCGTTTTCTGAAGTTAATTGTTAGGATTCAAGCAGCTACTTCTGCGTCAGACAGGCGTCAGTTTATTCTCTCATGCTTCAATAAGAATTGACTGAATTGGTGAAAGTAGTTAAAAGCTGTTCATCAAATAAAGGTCTTAGTGGTAATTACTATTTTCAACGCAAAAATTAATTTATCACCATTATTTCGTTTTATGTGTTTAATTGTATCATAAAAAAGAATTTTGAAAAGATAAGTCTAGATGAAATAAACATTATTAAATATATCAATCACACCATTGGTAAGTTTTGCTTTCAAATATAAAGTTAAAAACATTTTAAGCTCAAATTGATAAATGCTTATAAACCTAATATTAAGCAATGCAATGCATAATTTTTTTTCTTTAAAGATTAAGCATATTCTTATATAAACAGAGTGACAATTTCATTAATTTTATAAGCAAATATTTTTGAGTAATTTTTTATATTATATTATTTATTATTGTACTAAATAAAAATCAATAATAAAAATTCAACTATTTTTTTAAACAAAATATTAAACAACTGGTATATGAAATTTTTATTTGAGATTCATCTGATGTTTTAAAATTATTATTAGAGATTTTTATTTGAAAATGAATAAACAATTGTCTTATCAAAATTTCCATAAATTGAATTCAATATATGCTTCATTTCAGGAATTATTTTATAAATTTCAAAATATATATTCGCATTTAGAAATTCATATAAATATTCCTTAAAATTTTAATAATATATGATAAAATTTGTACCCACCAGATGAAATACTTTTGATAAAAAAATTAGTTGGAACAAATCAATAAAATAAAAATTCTGGTAGTTCATTTGGCACTAAATAGAAAAACCTAAATTTAAATTTGCTTTCATAAAAGAAAATCATTTTCTCATATCTAGATTGTATAAAATTACAAGTGAATATATCATATTAAAATAAATCTGAAGAAATCTTAGCCATGTTGACATTTATTATATTAAAATTCCAGTTATATAACGACTTCTTTTATCCGATACATTGTATTTTTTGTCATATAAGGCTTTTCATGAGGAAAATATATTCGATGAAGTCATTTCTTGATTACTAGAAACTTAAGTCACTTGATGCACATTTAAGAATACAGTAAAATATTCGGTAAAATATGAACGAATAAAAAAGAAACTGAAGTGCAGAGAAGAGAGCTTGAATTATTAATGAAGCCAGTTGCAATAAAAGTAATTGGAATTGTGTTTCATAACTATGATATTTAATTCGGGCAGTCAAAATTTTTTTTATCATTTCAGGTGCTGCATTACTTTAAAATTTTATAGTAGAGAAATATTTGATGAGCAGCATGCAGGAAATTTATGCAATTATCTACTCAATGTTAGACATTGGTTGTTATAACTCATTAATATTAAATATTAAAAACACATTTTAATATACAAGTAAAAACAAATGCTTAGGAAGAATATTTTGTAATGTTTACCCTGAAAAGTATTATTCACCTTCTTTTTATAATTTCAATAATTTTTTTTTTCATTTTTGATAACCAAACATCAAAATTTATATTACATGGTAAAAAAGTATATAAATATTTTGATATTTTAATCTTATAAATATCATAATATTTATAAAAAAATACAAATTTGAATATGACAAGACGTGCTAGATAACAAAATTTAAAAATACGCTACTTTTGTTTTTAATTAATTTTATTTATTACTGATTTTTTTAAAAAAAATACGAGTATTTATATAACTTTATCTGTACATCTATTAGCTGACAATAATAATTTAATATATATGTCTATTAAATTATTTTTCTAAATTAACATTTTTTTTAATATTTACAAGAATTTAACTACCCGGGAAAATTTTATTTTAAATCACATATAAACTTCTTGGTGACAAAAGTATGATTAGTTGGTAATTTAATTATTATAAGTTGAAGGGAATTTGTTATAGTGATTATTCCACACATTCATTTAAAATCCATTAATATTTTCATAACATTAAGGATGATTAAATTGAAAAAATTTCCTCCATTCAGTTAAAGAATTTCATGAGTTTCCAAATTTTATCAAAATTTGTAACACAGGTTATATATAATATTATGTAATGAAGGATTATATATAATTTAGAGTGTCTAAAATGAATATGCATTAATTCCTAAAAAAACTTCTCATAGGAGAAATTGTTTATGAGAAAAGAAGTTGATGTGAAATAGAGATCAGATACCTCTAGTAGTAATACCAGGGGTGTACACAGAAAAAAACATAAATTAGTGCAGCAGTTTAAAACTAGTGAGCCTAAATATATCCGTGTTAGCATCGTTAAAAATACTATTTTATTTAATTTTGCTACCAATATTAGTATTTCATAAAGTTAACCAATATACTATTCCATAATGCTACTGAAAACTGGAAAGAATTAACAAACAAGCAAAAATATCATAACTAATAAAGAAAGAAAGGAGATGAACAAATAGACGCTTACATTCTTTTGCAAAAGATTGAAAAAATAAAAAAATAAATCAAAATCAAGGTAAATGTGGGATGTGCCTGATATCAATGAAAGTAAAAAAATTCAGTAACGACTTCCTAAAGAAACCTTGTCTAAGATTTATATTATAAGAAATAAAATATAAAAATTGCTAATCTACGTGAAAAATACTGAGAGATTGATGTATTTAATATATTATGCTAGGTATAAACGTAATTCAAATATTTTCATTTGTTGATAAAACACTTTTTGTTGAATAGTTTTAGTAGGAAATCCAAGCTTTCTTGATAAAATATGTTGTAAAGAACATTATATAAACAGTCTTTCAGTGTTACTCAAATTTATGAATAATTTTGTGATGCAAAAATAAAATTAACTAAGTTCAATGATTTTTTTTAAATTTTTTGTAAATTACAATAAAAACTGTAAGTTAATTCTGCAAATTACTTTAAATTACATTAAACATAGAATATATGTTACAGCTACTCTATAACAAAACGTCTTTATATATATATATAAGTATATATTATATATATATATATATATATATTATATATATATATATATATATATATATATATATATATATATATATATATATATATATATATATGTATATATACATATATATATATTATATATATATATATATATATATATATATATATATATATATTTATATATATATGTATATACATATATATATATATATATATATATATATATATATATATATATATATATATATATATATATATTTATATATATATATATATATTTATATATATATATGTATATATTTATACATATATATATATATATATATATATATATATATATATATATATATATATATATATATATATATATATATATAATTATAGTTATTTTAACAAAAACTTAGAAAATTTTAAATAAAATGTTAAAATAGGCAAAACTTTTTTTTTAAAATATTAAATAAGTGGATAATAATACACCGTTTTCTTCATTATTGGAAGCACTATGTTTAAAATTGAAAACATATGTATCAGATTTTATGATAAAAAATGTTTTATAAAATAATTATGAAGTTACTTGCAGGAGACAAATAACGAGAAACATTTTTTCTTAATGGAATATAATTTTTTTTATACAATTAGCATTCAAAAACTAAGCAAAATTTATCTTTTTAACGATAATGACTTTCCGGTTAGAGAAATTTTTTGATGAAAATTTTAGGGGAAGTAGGCTAAGAAAAAATATGAAACATTTGACAGAAGCAGATCAGATGCCAGTGACAGCGAATCAATATCTATTACAAATGAAAGCACTATTTTGCAAAGGACGGTTATAGATTTAAGCATTTTTCATAAACCGCTGCTATTAATCAAATTAGTTGAAAGAATTTAATTTTGAGCATATCCAGGAAGCGAAAGTTATTACTCCGAAATGTGATGCGTATCTTTTTTTTCCACTGCAACCTGAATGCATAATTGGGTTGGGGGAAAATGAAAACAGTAAAAAAAAATATGGATTTTTTTTTTATTCCAGTTTCTCAACTTCATATTTGAGGAAGAATTCTTAAGTATATTATTAGATAAATCAACCTGGGGTGTGGGAAATTTAATATATTTAGTTAAGAAGTTTGCGAAAGGTAAGGAAAACAACGCTAGAGTTATGAAAATAACCTTGCGGTAATATTTTAAAAGCTATAATTTAATATTAATAAACGTTTCTTGAAAAATAAATATTTGAAATAAGTTAAAAAATTATTTTCTAGTAAAATAGAGTTGTAATTTTTTCAATTAAACAACACAAATTACTTTGAAACTTCTATTATTAGCACTTTGTTTTGTCTTTTTATTTACTCTTTGATACAATTTATTTTTCGAAAAAATGATAAAACATAATCTACATTTTTAGCAGTATATAATTTAAGAAATAAAGAAATTTCCTTACATTTTATTAAAAAGCAAATTAATGATGCTCCTTAAAATACATATTCTGCGATTAATAACGTTGAAGGAATTATTATTCGGAAAATTCCATTATATTTTTATAATTATGTCAGTGATAAATAGTATATATCAATATAAAAGAAAATTTTAAAATCTTATAATTACTTGAATTATTTTGATAAAATATTTTTGAAATAATAACTATCATTACCATTCTTGTAATGATGCAATATATTTAGACACATTTAAAGTTAAAAGATAATTACGTACCTGATTTTTTCATATATAAGAGATACCTACTTTTAAGACCACAATTATTTAACTCAACAAAGGACTTAGTGCCTTTATTTTTTAAAGTACGAAACTTTGTAAACTTGACTTATGAACATCTAAATGCTACATAATTTTTCTGACAGTGATGACTTTCTTACGGACATGTATACTTCAGCGAAAAATAAAAAATAAAAAGTGAATAGTAATTACAAAATAATAAAATTAATAATTACAAATATTTATTCGCTCTTCATTCTCAAATTTCCCACAGTCTTCTATAACGCATAACGTATATATTTACCGTCTAATCATATTATTGTGACCATTCTGATTCCAGTACTTTGGCCAGCTACGCTGAATTACGAGTATGAAGGTTCATTCCGCGATCAACCCGATAAGATTTACCCATAAATTCTCCATTGGGCTTAAGTCAGGTTAGTTTGCTGACCAGAAAATAAACTCATTCAGGTGTTTTTTGTACCAAACACGTAACTTGCCAGCTGTTACGTGTTTGGTACAAAAACATTGCATTGTTCTGTTGGTAGACGTTATAATCCTGATAAAAATTAACTCGCAGATAAGGGTGTACATGGTCCTCAAGGAAAGATCCTTACTTGTATTGTGATCCATTATGCCTTCCACAATGATGAGTGAACCCAGAGATTACTAGGAAACCATTCCCTAGAACATAATGTTCCTGCCTCAAGTATGGACCGTTTAGGCTTTGGTTGCAGAGTTTTGCTTTCGGAGGTTTCAAGTCATATACGTCAATGTTCACCATCTTTCCAATGGAGCATAAAAAGTGGGGCATGTATGTATTCACCAGATTTCAAGAATTTTGCTTTTTACTTAATCTGGGAATATTTAAGTAAAAAAGAGTATTTGCTCCTTACTAACACTTCAAAAAATATTGAACATTAATTTATGGTCCATCAATTTTATAAAATTTTGTAGCACAGCCATTGGAAAATTGATATAGTGATTTATACATTTTAGTTAATAGTTGCAATCTATCTTTGAAGAAAACTATGAGTTCGTGCAGTATACCAATTACTTAAAAAGTACTTGATTTAATATGAGAGAACTGAGATTTATAAAAATCAAGTTGGGTTCTTAGACGAAATGAAATTATTTTTTGTTCCATTCAGGATCAACTAATAGTTTCACAAAAGTCTGAGATTCATAAATTCATATGATAAGTGTTACAAAGAACAGTTATGCCAAATGTATATTTATTTCAACAGTAATGAAGAAGAAAAAAACAAGATTATGTTTTTTGTTATTTTTGAAACATATTTTTAATAATCTTCTTTTTGCTCTTTATAAGCAGAAAGATGCTTTCCTATGATGAGAAATGGTCTATAATTAAACAGATGTCTGCAAAAGTTTCATTTTGAATTATCTAATGTATATTATTTATTTAACAGGAAAATTATGCAAAATGATGCCATTTTGCATTAATATCAATAAATGCAGAATTAATTTATAATTAATATATACAGTAATGAATTAATTAATTTTAAATATAAAATTAAATTATAAAAATGAGAAAAAGTTTACAATCAGTCAAATAATTTTAAAAATTTATTTTGGATATTAATTAATTAAGGACTCAAAAAATATAAATAATAACAGTAATTTTCAATGTGCATTAATAAATGAATCTTATAAATTACAAATTTAAAAATTTGTGCTAAACCTTGCCTCATATTTTACGCATTAATAATGACTACCAATTACACCCATTTAAAATATCTTTGTAAAATTAATATTTGCGTTATATATATTTGCATCACTAAGAGAGAAGAAAGAATCAAGAAATTCATACACCCAACATATAGGACAATCTTTGAAAATTAAAATGTCATATCTTTTATAATAATATTTTGAATTTTCTTCTATTTGCAAAGCAGTTTAAGAATGTTAAGCATATATTTATAACAGTATAATATAACGAGTTATATTAATCAGATAAAAATAAAAAAATTCATTGAATGTTAGAGCTGAATTTCTATTTTTAAATATGCACAATAAATATTATAATTTCTTTAATATGAACCCAATTTTTATGAAGAATTAAATTTTTATATGAATCAATACTTTTTCTTAATCACAATTCAATTTTTATCTGAAAAACTAACGTGAATTTATATATATTGGTTGTAAATCCTTATCAGAATATATTAAAACACTATTAATTTTCAAATTAAAATGCACTGTTACTTCTTCGATTTACAATATATATCATACTTTAAAGACGAAAAATCTTATTTTATAATTAATTAAACCATTTACATATAATAAGACTATGTAGCATTATTAAGAGGGTTCATGTTCTTTGTTAATATTTGTATCATATAATTTAGAGTTTTTTGCATGTTGGCAGTAAAATTTATAGATACTCCTTTAAAATACATGTACATTTCTTAAGCAGAATTTTTTATTCGTTTGAATAAATAATAAAAGTATTTTCATATTAAATAAGAAAATTAAAATTCTTTATTTTGCTATTTTTTGTTGTTTTTAATATAGAAAATTTAAGTTCCATACCATGTAATACAGAATAATATGAATTATCTAAGAAATTAATTATTTTTTAAATTCAAAATTAGGAAAATCAAAGACAATGTTCATTATTTTTAATGATTCAAAGTTACAAATGAATAATAGGAACTGCTTATACAGCAAAACAAATTCTTTCAAGTTCAGAATCATTTAAAATCAAATCTTTACTTTTAATAGTTTGGAGCACATTCTTCAAGAAAGGAAATTCTTTCTCATTAAAGTCCGAAGTCTCTGAAGAAAGTGTTCGTAATCAAATGTCGATAACACTTACTTTTAATCGATTTCAACAAAATGATGTGAGTACAATTGTAATTTCAAAAGAAAAGAACTATTATTTGGCAAAAAGTAATTTTTATATTTGCAATTATCGCTAGTGTATGGGAAATGAGGGAAATATTCGAACTGAAATAAATTTTCGCGCATCATTATAGAAAGAACTAATGACTTAAGTCTTCGAATGAATCCAAATTTAACGACTTTCCAATTATATATCCATATTTTAACTTAAGTAAAATTTAGACGATTACAGTATCTGAAATATACTGTAGATCATACGTTCTTAATTGTTATTGTAGGAGAAATTTAAACACGTTTTAAGAATATAATCAACACATTTAATAAAATTAGTAAACTTAAATTTAAAAAGAAATCGCTAAAAAAAGTGCAGTTTATCTTTTTATCTAAAATAATACATATAACTAAAAAAACATTTTACAAAGCAAAGAATAGGGTTTTAAATAAAATTCTATCATTATATTCCGATAATTGTGATAATCTAAACTTGAAACTTGCCATATGACTATATAAAGTTTAGGTTATTATTGTGATAATAGAGGTTACATTCATTGTGGCATATATCATATAAAATTTACTTAAAATAATTTATTTTCATTAAATTTTATAACAGAAATTTTACAATTAATTCTAATCTTTGATTGAAATAAAGATGACTAACCATAAAATAACATTTATTAAAAATTAGAATATTAATGCAATTCAAAAATATTGAAAACATATTAACTAAAATAAGAAATTAATAAGCAAAAAATAAGTAATAAAGTTAATTATATAACAGAACAATTTTAAAAAAAAGATAACTATTAAACTAAAAATTAAATTTCAAAATTATTGAGCTTTAGAAAATCAATAATGTTGAAGTTTCATAAGTAAATAATAATTGAAAAAATACAATTTAAAAATATATATATAAAAAATTTAAGTATTAATATTAAATCCAAGTTAAATCATCCAAAGACTTTTGTCAACATGGGTTCTCTCAGTTGTACTTTAGAAACCTTAGTTACTTTTTTGCATATGATTAATTAAAATTAAAAACAAAATTTTATTGTTGTAATTTTTCTATGAATTTTTGTTAATAAAAATATTAATTACGATGTGTGTCTTGATGCTTCAAGCTATATGAATGACAAACACTAATTAATGTCATTGATACATGACTTATTCATATACCGATTGATTGATTGATTATATTTTATGTTTGCTATGCAGATGATTATATAAAAGAGCATTAAATACTAAAATAACATCAAATAAAGAATTTTATAAATTCCTAGTGGAATATGAATTTCTTAAAGTCTTTTTTTAATACTTTTGAAATTATCAACATAGCAGACTGGATTGGACATAATATTCTATGACTTGGTCGAGATCTAATAAGTCAAATTTGTTTTTCTGGTAAAGTATTGCTTTTTTGAATATTACTTCTATATTTATGACCTTCATTTGAGTATGAAACCAAGATGATGTCAAAAATGCATTTTATTATAACAGTTTTGTTATTTTCGTACGTAAATTATTCAAGATTTTTCTAGAAATGAGTTTGGATAATTAGGGATTTTTGGCCAAGCATTAATTTTTAGATCATAAGAATTTTTGTATGAAATGATTAGGTTCATTTATTTCAAATTGCATGGTAACTTTAATGATCGTTATTTCCGTTAATATTGTATTATTTGTAAATATCATGAGAGCCGCTATTATTATGGTTGTACCAATTTATATATTTTATGAAAACATTATTAATTAAAGTAAAATGGTGCAAGTAAAATAGCATTAATTAGAAGCAACATTTTTAATGATGTTTTGGTTTGGAACTTCATGCAAAATTCTTTTCACCTTTCAAAAAAATTTCTTAAAGAATTTATCTTTTTAGTATGATCAGTATCTGTATTATATCGCTACTTGGATAACTAATCATCGTTGATACAATAAAAACAATCTTATTTTAGGTATTTGTACACTTTATTCTTAAAATATCCTCAGTTAAATTTGAAAGGTGTCAGTAAAGCAACATCATTTTAATTAGAAAATAAATTATAAGGAAGTTTTAACTTTTAACCAATTGATAAAAACCAAAAAGCCTTCGCATGTAATTATGTTTATTTATTTATAGAAATTTTCATTTCAAAAATAGTTGAATTTTCTGAACTCCCAGATTTTCAAATAGATTTTATATTAATCAATTCGGAGCCGCACTCTAAACAAGCAAAATATAAAAATTTAAAAAATTATTAATGAATTTCATAAGCACTCAATAATTATAAAACAAATCTACGGGGAGAATTTCACTTTATTATATTTTATTGCAAACACAATTTTATCTCATATCTACACAATAAAAACTCTGGTTGTAACTTGAAATGTAAAAAATACAAAAGCTTTATTTAATATTTCAATTCAATTTCAAGTTTCCATATGCATTCAGGTTTACATGTTTATTTAAATACGAAATAATTATTTTATTAATAGATCTTCGCAATTTATTAAGCTGAAGAATTTGCTTGTCTAAAATGGAGCCAAGAAAATATTTAAAAAAAGTAAATAGTGATGTCTCAAAATATGTATAATAATAAATGAAAAATTCTGAGTTTTAGCAAAGCTGGATAATATGAATCAATATATTAATTGATTATCTAATCAAGTCAGATATTGATTAGATGATTCTAGGCTGACAAAAATATTTGTGTAAAAAGTATTGCTAAAATGAAATTTTTTTATAAATCTAGCTGAATTGCAACATACCATTAGAAAATTATAAAACATTCCACGTTTTGAAAAAATATAAAAAAACAAATTTGTTTTTCTGAAAAATATGCAGAATTAAGAAACACTCAAACTCAATATCATTTCCCTACTTTTAAACTATAACATCATTCCCCTCCTAAATAAGGCTGCTGTCAATCAGCGGAATACAGTTAGCAAAACACAAGCTGTATAACTAATTATATAATACAGGAAATTCAGAAATTGAAATGAAACTTACTAGCTTTATTCTTAGCACTAAGCACCAAATTACTAATAGTATCAAAAATTTCTGCTTTTTATTTCCATTCATAAAATATAAGACAATTTAATACCGAATAGTTCGTTTAAATTGAAAAAAGTAAAGTCTAGAACGAAGTACTGAATTTTTCATTTCACATCCAAAATTAAATAAATGTTTGGCAATTGATTTAGTCATACTCAAAAATAAATCAATTCTGCATAAGAATATTTTTAAAAAAAATAAAAAAAAACATTTTCATGGTAAAAAAATTTACATTACTTTTTCGAAATTTGACTATTAAACTATTTATAGGAAAAAGTTATTTTTGAAAACTTCATAACTGTAACAATATTATTTTTTACAATTATTTTCTATAAATATTTGAATGATAAACTTACTATACTCTGTTAACAAAATTTCTGGCCTTCTGCTTTTACTTTTGATACATTCTGCATATCCATAAGGAGTTACACATTTTCCACAATAGAAATGTCTCATATATGTCATTGTTACGAATAAATTATGCTTCTTCTTTTCTTGCCTTTAGTGTAAACCTAAGAACAGGAGATTTATTTTTCCTCATTTCCCAAATTATTCTTGGGTGAATAAAATGAATGAAAAGAACATACCACCTTCATTTGTGCAGGGAAATTATTCTGGGAGCTTATATTTTTTTCGAGTGAAAAATATCATATCTACTGAAATTAGTTCTTTTTATTTGTTTTGGTTCTCCCATTACAGCTTAAATTATTGCCCTAAGCTTCGTTAAGCACTGAGGAAGTCGTATTTTTATTTGTGAAAGAGAAAAAGAAAAAAATGTAAAAACATACCAGGAATAGAAGGAAATAATCCTTTCGAAAATTAGAGTATAATTAATGTAGATTCTAGAAAAAGAGAAATAATACACATGAGTTATAAATGCACTCAACTTTCATGAAATCAACGTATCAAAATTTAGAGTTTGGGAAAGAAACTACACTTCCTAGGATATTAGCAAATATTAGACCAACAAACGAAAATTACAATAAAATTGTTACGATCTGAGAATTATTAATAAATTTAAAAAAATGACACGTTTTATCCATCAAAACGATAAAAAAGTACAAAACATTATATGCATTTCCCAGGTATATTTAAAAAAATATATTATTTTTAAAAATTCTCATTTTTACAATAATAATTTAACATAGTTAAAAAGATTTACAATTTGTATTTTAAATTTTTTGTTTGGTGTTTTAGAAAATGCTCATTTTTTTCACGAATGATTTTATGTTTTGACTGTTGTATTTAAAAAGAATTGAGGAAGAAAGCGACTATTGTTTTAAATATATAACTGATTTCTCCAAAGGTATTCTGAAACTAGAAATATCTAAAATAAATCAAATGCTACATTAGCAGCTCAAATAATTCTGAAGATAAGTGTTTGATGTAAAAAAATTTAAATTTAAATAATTAACTTTATCTTTTATGAAACAGAAAATATTTTTATATATTAAACATATGAAAACTAGTTAAATAATTTATCAATTTGTTAACTTTGAGAATTACATTTAATTGAATTGAACAATAAAATACAATAATCATTATTAAAAAAATTTTTTTAAATGTATACAATAAGTTTTGTCTTTAAAATAAATAATATTATCTAAAAATTATATAAAATTGTATATTGTAATTAGTTATAATTGTAAGGATTTTAACGATAACCATTTTCCCGCTTTTTCTGGTTAAAATAGAAACAAATTTATTTCTTCTGGACTTTAAGAAATAAGCCAAAATCTATTTATGTCACTAAAATAATGAATTTCTTGGATTATTTAAGGAGACTCAATTTTTTAGCATAGTATTAATCAAGCGAACATAGATACTTTAATAAAGCATCTAGGGCAAGCAGAACAGGTTAATCAAATACACTCGGGAGAATACTTTGGCTAAAATTGGCATATCTGCTCCATTGAATAGTTAACCAATGGTGAGATTAGCTAACATTGCAACCACAAAGCCATAAATCATTATTTTCACGCTTCCTTAAGTTACATGCTATTTGGCTGACTTGAGCTCTTTCATAATCACGCCACTACAAATAATAAAACCAGTAACTCTATTTAGCATGAAAGCTATCTTGTGATAACAGTAAATGTTGATATAGGTATTGATTCAGCGACCCAAATAGTGTTCCGACTATCAATAACGACGACTTGATTAGTTCAGATGAATAGGAAAAGTCATCTGCGAGAACATCGACACTCTATTGAGGGTGATTCATGTCGGCATATGTGTCGTTTTCTCTGCAAGACAAAGGTGAATATTATTCTATAGTCTGTTTATTATCTGTACACTTTGGCTTTATTTTATTGATTCATTTGATGTATAGTTGCTCTTATGGTAATCTGTTATCGTATTTCTGAACGAAATATAAAGTGGCAAATTGATATATTTAATATCAATGATTACAATACTATATTTATACTAAAATATTATTTCAGTAACATTAATTATAAATCGTTAAAAATATTACAAGAAAATTATGCAGGAATCAATATTATGCCAGTGAAAAATATTCTTAAAGTCAAGCAATCTTTACATAAGGATTAATCTAATATTATTTTTTATGCCTTTGTTTAATTTTGTATATTTTTCTAACTATACAAATCTTAATGCAGTGGGTCAAATTGTTAATTCCTATATATTTGATTTGAAAGCACCTTATTTAATAACATTTGTTTTTATGTTAAAAACAAATTGCATAAAAATTGCTGAACACTTTTATGCTTCTTAATTCAAATAATAAGATAAATTATAGCAATAATAATTACGTTAATTTGGAAGTTAACATAAATTTCTTATTTGATATATTTGATAGATATTATTTTTTACGCTAAATTTATAGCATTAATTTTGTATATAAAATAAATCTGTAAAGATTATTTTTTAAATAATTTTTTTTGTAATATATTCATAATATATTAAATAACATTTATTATGATACAAATACATACTATATATATATATATATATAATATAATATATAATATAATATATATATATATATATATATATATATATATATATATATATATATATATATATATATATATATATATATATATATATATATATATAATATATATATATAATATAATATAATATAATATATATATATACACACATATATATATATATATATATTTATTTATTTATTTATATACATATGTATAGATTCATTTATATTTCTCAGACATCGGACATTTATGACATCAATTTTTCCTGATGTCTTCTTTATAAAATCTAAACTATGAATTTTACACAGTAAAATCATGCCTAGGAATATAGTTGTCCGAAAAGAATATTTAATTGATTACCTGGATATGTTTACTTAAATTCAATAAATTAATCAATGGCTGATTAATGTTTTGCAATATAATACCGTAATTTGCTTACAAGCGTTGGTAAAATCTTAGAAGAGCCCACACACTTGGCGAAAAACTAAGAAAAAATTCCAAGCCTGAACAAAATTCCAGAAATAGTGTGATTTTCTGTATCAAGTGTATCGAAGTAAAGTTGTTAAGATTGGTGCAGACCACAATTATAGCCAACCACAATCATTTGCGCCAAGGATGTGAGATCTGTTAGGATCCAGCCTAAGCATTTATCACAGTGAAGATAATTTATAAGCTCGTAAAAATTCAAATTTTAATTGAAATTTTAAAAAACATTCACATGTAATTAGCTTAGCAAAATTATCATATGCAATTGTAATTATTAAAGATTTTGATTAATTCATATTTCTCTCTCTCTCTCTCTGTGTGATTAATGATGTCAACGAAAGTATGCTATTGCATATCAAAACTTAGCCCATATATATTTTCTTAATTCAAATTTCTGTATTTTAATCACAATTAGAAATCTATACTTTATCGTATATATATATATGATGATTTATTTATTTGAATGGTATGATTTATATATATGAATATCAATTATTTTATTATCTAATGAGAACGCATATAAAATATGCAAAAATTCCTAAAAAATTACTATTAAACAAAATTTAAAATTCATTATAATATAAATACAGTACTGAACTATATCTTCGATTAAAATGCACATTTTTAAACTCAGAAATACAAGGAATGCCATATTCTAACGCATATATCCGGATTATGCTTTTTATTGATTAATAACATTAACAAATTAAATAAATACGAAATTTATATTTGGTATCGCAAAGAGCAGAATAAACAAAATCTTAGACCTTCACCTTAAAGGCATCAAGAAATTAACTACGATCAGCAGTTCGTTAACTTCTCTCTGTAAAAAAAAAAAAAAAAAAACAAAAAGCAGGGAAACTGAAAGAGCCATCTTTGTTTCCCCTGGGAAATGTTTCCGGTGAAATTAAATGAGTTCTGTGTTTTCTGCTGAATTATCTAAGTCATGATAAGCAAATAAAAAAACTGAAACTGATTTTTCTGCTGTTTTATCAAAAAAAAAATTATTGTCCTTTACTTTTCTTTATTCTTTGTTTTATATTTTGTGATCTTCATTATCTAAATATATGTTTGATGACATGGAAGAAAGAATTTTATGCGAAACATAAATAAGATATCAAAACAAAAGGTGTTTTAAACTTTTCATATAATTCAATATTTTTGATGTTCATAATTTTTTTCATATTCTTATATACGTCACGATTTCAAATTTTAAAATAAAAAGTTTCGTTAGTTAAATAACGAAAAAAGCATAGATATTGAAATTGAATTTATTTTGTAGAAGAAACACGTGCTTTATATATATAACACTGTAAATTAAAAATATTTAAAAACTCTTAAATTTTTTGAATTTCATAAACATTAAAATTATTTGCATGTTAAATAATTCTTAAGCATACTAATTAGTTTTTAAATATTGAGATGTATTTTTCACATTTTGTGACAGATAGCTTAATAGTTGAAAATTGTTGGAAGCATTTAGGAATACATCTTCTATATTTAGCCTAATTAAGTAACATTTATTAAAAACAATACGCTTTATATTGAACTTAGATACTTTGAACTGGATTATCTAATGACCTCAAAATATTTATTAAATTTTTGTACATTGTGGATTTTAAATCCAAAATTATTACCTGAAAAATGAACATTCACGCGTGCTAGGAAGTTTATTTAGAAAGTGCCCATTCACGTATGTCACAGAAATTATTTCGACAAATTTTATACATGCAGAAAGCAAAAATATGATATCTATTTGCCATTCTTCAACAAAAAGTTAAATTTAATTAAGAAGCTTCTATTATGATTAAAATGGCCTAACCCCCATAATATGCTACAGACATGAAAAATTTAAATAGAAATTAAAAGAATCGATTTAACTAAGGAGTAGTCAGTAGCATATTTCACATGATTGTATCCAATGTTTTTAGATACAAAAAATTAAAGCAATCTCGTTTTGTGAGAAAAATTTATTTGATTCACAATTTTGTTGCAAATATTTAAATATTCTACATCAAAAATTTCCTAATATTTGAAACAGAATGAACATTATAATTTATGATGTAGCAAACTCCATATTGAACGTAACTAAAAAAAATTTCTGTTTATAACATTAAATAAAATTTAAAATTCATTGTAGTGGAAAATTACAATTTTTACGTTTTGGATAAACCGCTTAACTATTTTTGTAAATAAAATAATATTGTACACACAATCCAGTCATATTAATAAATATTGTACACACAATCCAGTCATATTAATGCGACCACCTTGAACTATTAACGTTGATGTTAAATACCAATTACTGGAAGAAGATGGCAGTACAGTGCAGTTGATTGTATACAAAGTATGTATGAGTATTGGGAAAACTCATTATCATTTGCATAAATCATTTAATATCATTGCATTAACTATCATTTGCATAATTCAGAAATGATGCAATTGATCCAACGTTCAAAATGGTATAACCATTGGCTTTCCGGCCAAAAATGGAAATGTTATGAACTTCTCGGGTGATAAAATTATATATAATGCATGACAAAATAGGACTAATCAAAACCAGTGACTTAGCAAATATGATTGAGTATGGGCCATAGGAAATAGAGGTTAAGTGCACCTGCGGAGAGGCATTCTGTATAGTAGACGTGCTAATATTGAGCAGCTGACAGTTCTGCAACTGGACATCCACCAAGTGGCGGAACGTTTTCAGTGATATTTGTTTTATGCTCCATAGGATAGATGGACGTTGTTATATATGGCATGGAAACTGTCAAAGCAAATACATTGCAATCATTACCAGAACGACTTATCTGAAGGCGAAACATTATGGTGTGAATAATGTATTCTGGACATTTTCTTGCTTCTATCATCATTGTGAAAGGCACAATAAAACTAATATAAATACGCAACTGTACTTTCAGATCATGTCCAAAGCTATATGCGCGTTATTTTTCATCCGCATGCAGGACAATGTAAGATTCCATATAGATGGCGTGTATATGCGTGGTTCAAAAAACCGGATGAGTTTACTGTTCACCTGTAGCAGCAAACTCACCTGCTTAAACCACCCAAGAATTTGGATGATTTCAATCACGTTGTACATGGACATCATTTGCTTACTCTAACATATTTGGCTACGATTCTGAAGTCGGCATTACTCAACGTGAACATCTGCAAAAACCTCATTGATTCTGTCTCTGTACATCTCGCAGCAGTCCACCATGTGAAATGTTGTTACTCTGGATTTTGGTAGGTCTTTTGGTAGGTGGATATTGTAGTTTTAATAACATTTTTAGAACCATTAAACTAATACCTCTCACTACTTTATTGATCATAGTTTATAATTTAAAGGATTTAAGCATTTTGATTGTTTCGGTACTATTCATAATTAAAAGAAATCTCTACAAAGAGATTATTTTAATTTTTCTTTACCTCTTAATTAAATTATTGTATATTGGATAAATAAAACAACATTTTAAATCATTTAAGTTTAAATAGTTTGAAATATTTTTAATTATATTGGTTTAGATTCAGCTTTATTGATCTATACAATTAGGTGCCTCAATTAGTAAACTAATATCTGTTAAATATATCTTGCATTAAAGAATGCCAGAATTCAAAGAAAAATAATTAGCGTACAACTTTATTTTAACTGTTTTAAATGTATTAGATAAATTTTATATTCCATAGTAAATTTAAAACTATCATTTAATTTAAAAGTAACTAAAATGAACACATATTAAATTTAATTATATATTCTAAGACGAAGTTTGTGTACATCTTTTAGTCTATTTCCTTCCGAAAACAATTAAATATAATGTTCTTTAACTTGATTTACTCAGAATTTCTCCACTTCCCCAACTGTAATATAATAAAGCACACGTAAACTATTCAAGTGATGCAAATTTAATTTAAACATCAAAGTTCTGGAGATGGTATCAAGTACTCTATTTCTGCATTTTCAACATTTTGTGGCATTACACTCCTGTCTGCAGTAATTCTGTTGCTAAAATTAAATCCAAGATATATATATATATATATATATATATATATATATATATATATATATATATATAAGTACATACAGCTAATTTACAGCTAAAACCTGTTTTGATCGAGAGAAAAAATTACACATATATACATTAATACACTGCATTTTTCTTCATAAATATTAATTATGTATTTATGAAAGATACAGCTACAGTTCAAATGATTTTTAAGAAATCAAAACATATTAGTAACAACAGAATTTAAATTCGTGCACAGTGTAAAACGGCTCAAAATGAAGTTCTAAAAGTATAAAATTTCTGGGAATTTCAATGTATTGTTACAGGAAAATTAGAGTTTTTAGGCTTGCTTTGTAATCGCATTATATAATCTAGTCGTAAATGAATACAAAGAAGAATTCAAAATCCTAGAAAACAATATTTACTGTAAATAATAAAAAAATGAACGTTAAACATGTAGGACAATTACTTTCCAACTTAGTTAATTGAAAGGAAGATAGGGCCAAAAAAATTGATTCAAGTTAATTGATATTCAAGAAAGAGTCACAATTCGTGGAAATCAATATTCAGGAAATAGTAAAGTAAATTGATTTCCAAAAAAGAATGTCTATTTTTAAAGAGCATTTAAAGAAAATTTATGTTGCAAAGAAGAATTCCCATTAGCAGTTGTTTGGAATTACGTTTAATAGAAATAGCCATTAATTATCCATAGTGTTGTGTAAGAAAAGTACTGGCATCTCATTAGGAACGCTGTGATCCTGACATTCTGTTTAACATGTAACTTCATAATACCGCAAACAGATTACAATATATAAAACTTATATATGTATTTAATATTCAATATGTATATATATCTTTTTAAGAATAAATGCTTAAAAGTATTCTAAGAAGTTATTAAAAGTGAACAGGAAAATTCTGCTACTAAAAGCGATTTCTTAGAAACTAAAACTGTACAAATAACATAAAATAAAAAATATATGTAAAGAATACTATGTACAAACTATTCAATAAAACTCCAAAACAATTTACTCAAAAATTTTCTATTCCAAAAATAGAATGTGCATGATATATTGCAGAACAAATTTATGAAAAAAATGAATGGATTTAAAATGACTTTTTAATAGATTTCAGAAACATGTACAGTTTATATGTATAAATTAAACATGAACAATAAACAAAACAAAAATCCTTAAATCATTTATAGAATGAAAATTAACGGATAAGAAATTTGAAATAAGCAATCTATGTTATTAAAAAAAATTAATTTCATTATTTTAGAATAGATTAAATAAGGCAATATTAGCAAAAGGTATATATTATTGTGACCAAAATTCATTTAACAGACTCAGTTCACTCTAGCGGAAGAGAAGGATCTTCAGTTAAGTTGGGAGTTTAACCCATTACCTTCCGATAACGAAAAATGATACTACAACCAGCCAGGCCACTGCAGACTCACATTGCCTAATGTTAAGAATTAAAGAATAATAAAAATGATTCCTTACAGAAGTTTATAGAATGTTCCTTAAAGTAAATCTTAAAAATGAAAAATTTGTTTTTGATAAAGTTCATTTTGAATGAATAACAAGCTTTATTTTCTGAAAACGGCTTTAAAACCAACAAAAAAGGAATTTTCCTTATTAGATATGTTAAGACTGGGAAATATTCAAAAATGAATTATAGTATGTATTGAAATACCCACACACATATTTTAATTTAAAATTTATTCAATACTCAAACTATTCCAGAATTAGTCGTATTAAAATTATTTGCATAAGCAAACGAAACCAAATTGATCATTTATGATAAACCATTAGCAGAAAAATATAAATTTAAAGATTTTCATAATTAATTGTTTTACGTTGAAAGAAAAGCTTTTAATCATTTAAAAATTGTCAATTAAAATTCCAGCAGATTTTAGGAATAGCGTTCAAAGTGTTATTGCACGTGTAGTTACTGTAATTATATTTTAATAATATACAAGGTAATTAATTACTTTTAAGTAAAAGTTAGGAGGATAATGCAGCAATTTAATTTATATTCTTAAGAAATTTATATATTTTACATGTACATTATAACAATAATATATAATTCTTATGTTAAAAAATAATTTATTTATTGATAGAAACAAACTGTGCCTCTAAAATTTATACATGAATCTGGTAATTTAAAAAAAAATTGTACAATATATAATTTGATAAAACTTTTACTTTTGCTTCATTTCCTGAGCAGAATATCGTTCTAAAGTTACCATTAAGATGAAAATTTAATGGAAAATGTGGAAAAGTCTGTTTGAAAAGCATTTCTTTCATTAGATGAATTTACTAGTCTCCACAAAAATGAAACAGTTAAATTTTAACAAAGTAAATTAACCAAATAATGCAACAGATTAACGTAAATTAAGTTTCAAATTCTTAGAGATTAATATTAATACAATTAACTATAAAACGTAATTTATGAAAAATAAGGCAAAATATCCCACACATACAGTTATAGCTGCACTATGAATTCTAATTTACAAATATCTAATGGAAATTTATATAATTAATACATAACTTTTAATCTAAAATAAAAGCAGAAATATACATTATTTCCTTTAACTGATCAAATATTCGTCAAAAAATTTATTTAAAATTGTAAATCAGCTATCAAAAATAATTTAATTGATCTTGCACTTAAGTATAGTGACAGAAATAATGTTAAAAGTATGAATATCTCCTAAAGTTTTAGCATGTGCTAGATTATTTTTTAAATTTTATTGTACAAAATATCCTAAAACTAAAAAACGTATTTAAGGTTGTACAATACTTTGAATAAATAATTTTTCTAATGTGCAGTCTACTACTGACATTTTAAGAAATATGAAATGAAATTATTTCAAAATATTTTTGAAAAATATTGCATTAAATACATTTTCCACACACAACAATTATTGTTACAGTGAAACCATAACAAAGAAAAAATAAAGAAATAATGTAACTAAAATTGATTTTTAACATTTTGAAAATGATTATTATTACAGATATTTATAAAGGTATCTTACAAATTGAACGTTAATCAATTTACAAATATACTTTGACTTTCTAATAGAAAATAAATAACACATTTAACTGATATTTGAATAACTAATATTGGAATTTTAATAAAAAAAAGTAAAATTATTTCATTTACTTAAAAACAAATTTTTATTATACTATGATCCATAATAATTTTTTTATCAGAAAGATTCTCGTTGATATCGTTTTTATAGTACTTGTTTTCATGACTAAAAATTATTTTCGTTTTAGCAGAAACATTAATTAGTTATTTTACACACTTATTTAGAAATGATATAAAAAATATTTAATAAAACAAAATAATGCATTAAACATTCAGGACTATTATAAAATATTTTATTAAAATTTAAAGGCATCTTGTTCAATATAATATTCTAACAATACAGTTTATATATAGAAAATAATTAGTATTTATATTTACACTAATATTTACATAAATAAATGGTTATAGTTATATATTTGCTTTAAACTTACCTCACACTTTTCTTCTTACTTTCAAAATTTAAGGATACTTTCGATTGTAATTTGTGTTATCTATAGTTCTATATTTTAAAGAAAATTATTAGAATAACAAAGAAATAAGTTAAGCTTATAAGTAACAGAATAGATTTAGTTTAGAATTTATTTTGCGAGTCAAGAAAGTCCACCACTTTTTCACAGAATACCGACGCATTGGGAACACATGATTTCATTTAGAAATTCAAACAATTTCGTTTGTCGTCTGCTCCCTTTCAATGCCGGTGACAGAATGATCGTTTGCTTTTAGGGGAAGCCTGAAATGGGAGGGCGCTGCAGAAGATATTTCCGTTGATGCCACCCCCTTTATGGAATTTCTCACAAAATATTATCAGTCAACAATTGAGTAAAACGTTATCTTGATTAATGTTTGAAAAAAACGGTAAATGTAGTTATTCTTTCAGCATTCCTATTTTTATCCTCTCATTTTCTTTTCAAAAAATGTAATTACTTATAGTAAAAACATAAATAATAAAAAAATATTAATTTGAAAATATAATGAAGTTTAAAGTATTTCCGAATATTTTTCTTTTTTAAATTAAATATTAAGTGCATTTTTAAACTTCTAACATTCATGTAAAAATAGGAAAGCTCCCAAGTCAATTATTTAATCATTAAAATTTTAAGTTTTTATTATTCAATTTATATTATTATATTTTATATGTCTTACTAAAAATTTAAAATATTTTACTTAAAGAATAACTGATGCATTGGAAATCAAAATATTTATTGTTTATTTTTAACAGTGTCCTAACATATATATATATATATATATATATATATATACATACATATATATATATATATATATATGTGTGTGTGTGTGTTTGGTTTTTAATCTGGTAGATTTATTTATTTATTTTTAACTCTTTAATCAGATTTTTTTCTCTGAAATGCTGTTAATTCATGCATTAATGCATTAATTAAAAAAAGGAAAATACTTTTGTATAATTGTTTTTTGCTTGTGAGGTAAGAATGAAATAATATAGTCATAATACTTTTCCATTGAGATTACCTTCTTAAGTTAAAAACAAGTGGTCTATAATAGCTAATTTAGATTGAAAATTATTAAATAATTTTTTTAATTGCTGAAAATTTAACGCAAATATTATCAAGGTAATATAGCTGAAATTTTCTTTTAGCATGAATATTTCTTTTAGCACAATTTATATTCTACAAATTGTTCCAGATTTGGCCTCATTTAGCTCAACTATAATTGAGAAACTTATAATTAGTGAAGATTAATATATTCAGTGTAAATATTCAATTTAAAATAGATTGTTCATTCTTGTTCTCTCAAACTTAACTTTAATAGCAGATTTATATTCTAGAATACTTAATAAATACTGTGTTATAACTTTCAAAAAATAATTAAATTATTCCTTTAAGGAAATTTATCTTGAAAATTTCCTATTGTGTGTGGCGTCTTTCAATTCTTTACCATTCATTGTCCTGAACTTTTAAGTCTTTTTATTATTTCAGGGACAATAGATATTCCGAGCATTAATTTTAAATTGGAAAATAATTCAAGAGTAAATGTTCTCATGTTATTTCTTTTTTACAGAGATTTAATGTTCTTATCTGCAAAGAATACAAAATTAGCATTCTTTGGAATTAAATGGGGGCAATGGTTTTGTTAGAGTTCAATCACTTTTAAAATCCAATTTATTCTGAATCCTTTAGTTAAAGTACAAAATAGGAAATTTGCGTTGTTAAGACCAGTATAAGACAATTCTTCATTATTAACCATTGTATTCCTCATGCTAAAAGAAGTGATTTACATATTTCATGAAAACTTATTCAAAAACTTAAATTTTTCATTTCTTTTTTTTACATTCTTCTATATTTTATAATTAAATATTACCATTTTGATATGCATAAAATTAGACATGTTCTTAAACCATTATATGAAAATCTATCATCTGCTTAATATTAATTTTCTTTTAAGAAAACTATGAAACTTTTGTTTTATTGAAAGATTATTAATATTTTTCTTAAAATAATTTTCTCTTTTATGAATCTTAGAAAGAATTTGAATAAGTCTTAAAAGTGAAATCAGAGCTGGCCAACCTGTGTAGTGGTCAGTGTGCCTGACTACGGATAGGGAGGTCCTGGGTTCAAATCCTGGTTTAGTCATGGATGACCGTTCTCTCTCTATCTATCCTGTCTTTGTCCTTTCCTTGTGTGTGAAGGATGTGTGAATGGTTGCCTACCCTATAAATGGGTTCCTATGGCATGTATGTGTACTGAAGAAGTCGGACTCCACACCAAATACGGTTCAGTTGGAAAAGTGGAGTAGCGCACCCCAGTTTGCCTACCTTTCTGGCACATGAGAACAACAACAACAGTTAAATTGGAAAATCATCAGATTTCTAGTGTTTATCCGATGAATGTGATATTATAGATCAAAATGCAACATCTATTTTTATTCAATATGTTTTATTTCCAATAGCGGGACAGAAACAAAAATGTAAATAAAAAAAAATAAATTAGCAATTTTAAAAAGTGACATAACATTTTTTCAAGTATGCTTAAACAAACCAAATTCTATTCCATCCTATTGTAACTTACAGTGAATATGTTTATTCACTAGAATTGCTGAATTTTGGAGGGAATGCCTAAAATCCAACTATTATTGAGAAAATCTGTAAATTTATTATGACTCATCAACAAACGGAATTTGGTGACAGCAAGATACGATGACCGTTGAGAATTATGAAGATTCTCTGAAACTTAAAATTAACGCTGTTTTTAATTAGTAGATTTTAGTTTTTCCTGTCGTTTGTAAAATATGTATAAACATAGTTTTTTCTGTAACGCTCGTTCAAATATTAGAGTTCATATCTAAAATGCACATATTAGAGTCTCGCACACTCTAATTTGTGCATTTTACTTTAAGTTTCTTTATTCTTATGATTTAGAATCTTTACATAGATAATATCCTCTATTTGAGATTTCTTCATTTCTGCACAGGGCTTAAAAAGAACCTAAATGATTGCTATACATGTTAAATAATGCACTACTGCTAACTCTACAGCCAAAGAATACTTTATTTATACTTAAATGCAAACATTGTAATAAATTAGTTTCATTGTTAAAGTTATTGCTGACAAAAAAGCTATTGCAGCTTTCTAGAAAATTACTATACAATAGCAAATAATATATGTTTCTTCAAACACACTTTTGACATATTAATAATTTATATGTATTGGAGAAAAAATATCAGTAGGCGTTGCAAACTATAATTACATGACTTTTTCATATTTATACTTTAATTACATGACATTTTCATATTTATCATTAGATTCTAAATATAATTTGTACATTTATTTAATTTATCATACTTGTTAGTATTGATTAGAAATCAGATGAGCTGTATCTAGAACTAACTAATTCCTGCATATTAACATTCATTGATGATAACAAAGTGGTCTATCTTATGGTCAACATTGCATCTATATAAATTACATGAATCATTAAATTTGAAATTGTTACATTCTCGTAAGTTAAGCTGCGCAGGTTTCGTTATGTGCTTTCAGATTTACACAGAGTTGTTTACGAAATGATTTTATAGATTATTTAACATTTCTGACTATAATCCTTAAATGTAATCTTACTGTCAAAAAAGTTTATAGATTTTAACTATTTAAATTCTTTTATAAGGAAGCATAAATGCTTAAACTTATCTGTATATTTTTAGTGCAATGTAAATATATTATGAAATGCTTAAATGTTTTATAATAGATAGAAAATAATTCATACTTTAATATGAATGTTAATTTATTTTTTTAATATATAATTAAAATCTGCTTAATTATCTTCAAGGTATTTAATTTCTTCCACTATAAAATTCATTTATAATTTTTTCAATTCATTTATAATTTTTTATATTACAAGTTAAAAGATAAATTTTTTCTCAGTCTGTAGAATCACACTTGATGGAATTTATACTAAAGTATCGATTTATACACATAATGCCAGTCCTATGTTTTAGCATTTTATTCATTTTCTTTTCAAGAATACACTTAAAATGATAGGGCAGCAATTTAAATAGATTTAAACATTACCGAACAGCAAATGAAAGAAAATAAGTCTTTATCTGAAATGTAAATCAATGACAATGTAGCAATGAATTTGCATTGATTAAATTTGTATTTGAATACGTTTAGTTTTCTTTTTCATTGCCTTTTAAACCGACATGAGGAAAAGAGGCAATCATTATTGTAGGTTACCAAATAAGAAAATCCGAATGACAAACATTCACAAGCTCGAATAGTAGATATGTATAAATAAATTATCACATTTTTTCTTTGTTCGATTTATTTTATCCCAAATTAAAAATTATGAGAATTAATTAAATAATATAAAAATGCAATATTGAATGATTTTATCTCGTGATATAAGATCATATATTACCAAACCAATTTTCAAGATTTAAAAAAAATGAAAATATTTTTCTAATTTATATATTAATATTCACAAAAATATATACCATTTTTTCAATTATTCTTTCAATATATCATTTTTCAAATATATTTATAAGTTATTTTGTGCTAATTTGTACATATTTTTGAATTAGTTTTTAATTTAATAAATAAATTCAAAGTTTTCTATGTGGTTCATTTTTTTCTCGCATTTTCATCTAAATTCCATAAAATTTCTAAAACTTTTACTATTCTAGAACTCTTAGAGACAAATTTATATTTGAAGTTATTTTCCCTGCTATTTTAATTAAAGTAATCTCGAAAATAAATTCGTCTTGTTTTACAAATAAATTATTGTTGCCTGACATTATTTAAACCCTGAAGCAATTGTTAATATAAAATGAAAGTTTTAGCATATTATTAATTTCAGTGTTCCCCGTAAATACATTTTCGAGGAAATAGAAAGTGTAGCAGCTAACAAAAATGACTCGATGTTACATCCAATAGCAACTGGACAATACTTGGATACAAGCAGCTCATTTCTTGTTTGGTAAAATCATCTGAAATAATGCTCAATCCTTAGGAGGATTTTAGAGCTGCAAGAAGCTCTTTTGAATAACACCAGAAATCTCTACTGCATAAATCCTAAACATATCCATATAGGCCGGTTTTAGGTCAATTAATTTTTAACCTATATTTTTTAATATGCATTAAATCTGTAAGTACTGTGCAATTTTTATGGTTGCTATATAATGACCGAGTTCATAAATTGTATCTAGTAATCTGGATTCAAACTTGCCTACTTGTGAATTTGAAATAAATCATCCTGATCTTTTGCAATGATTCAACATTAAACTTTCAGTTATGTATTCTATAAAGTTCTTTAGAGAATATGGTATAGCTAAAAAATTTTTTAAAATAATACAATAATATTTTGAAGACTGAAAAAAGGAATGTAATTTGAAACATTGACAATCAACTACAACATACTTTAAACAATAGAAAGGAATATGAAGGACTAAATGCATATATAAATTTCAATAAGATTAAGAGATTTTTCCTTCGAATTTTCATTTGAAAATTTATTTATTTATTTATTTTATTTATTTATTTATTTGATATTTTAAAAAACAAAAGCCTTAAAATTAGATAGAATGTTGATCAAATTATATTTAATGCTTCTTTGGTATCATTTCTCATTTTGTTTTTCATTTTTGAAAAACTAATAAAGGAAAAAAAGTAAAATAATTTAAATCCTGAATGTGTAAAATTAATTTATATTTTAATTGTATATTTTACTTGGTAGTATGTTATTTATAACATTTCAATTGTATAAATTAGTTATAGTACTTCAATTGTGTGCTATATATTTAAGATTTCTTATGGAGTACGATTATCTTCCCTGTTATGATATTATTTCTTAATTCAAGTATTGTTTTATTATCAAAGGCTTCTTCCTAAGTTTTTCTGCCTACATAATATAAATATATATATTTAATTTATAAACATAATTGATAAATATACCTGATTTTGGTTAAAATTTTATAATATTCTTAGAAATTGTGAACAAGTATTTATTGTTTTAATTTAGTTTTTTTGAAATAATGATGCACGCAAATTAAAATTAACAAAAAATTCTTCACAACTTCCTTCAATATTTATTTGAATAGCAAAGTTTTAGACTAGATGTTATGAATAATTTGACTTATTTTCAAACAAAAAAAATTAAAATAAATTCAATAATGTAATAATTTAAATTATCATTTTTAATGGAACTTATATGTACAAAATTCTTTCATAATTCATGTAATAATTCAATTATTTCTTTTTATTTAATCTTATAGTTGAATCAGCATATTTTTTATCCAAATATCTATATCCAATTAAGTAAATGGAAAAAAATTATAAATGTTAATAATATATGAGCTTTTGAAGAAACTTTGGAAAAGTGTTACACGTTCAAAATAATTGAATTTACTTTCAAATGCAAATCTTTTTCACATTCAAATGATCATTTTCATATGTCTGACAGTTTTTAAAAAATGCATTACTGTTTGTATTAATAGAAAATGTAAATTTTTTTAAAGTTGTTAGACGTACGGAAATTAATTTTCTTTAGATTTTTAACTTAAAGAAATTATCTAGCTTACAATATTTTTAAATTGCAATGATTTAACGAATTTTTTCTTTGGATTTAATTTAAAACATTTCTGATAAATACACGATTTTAATTTTATTTATTTAAAAAAATATCACCTCTTGACTCAAGGATTAATAATTGGATTCTTCTGCATTGTTCTATGGAAATTTGTAAATATATGAGAGACTTTTTCATCCTTAAGTTTAAGCGAAGCATTACATGACAAAAATATTTGATTATTTAGATTTGTGTATGTAGTTTTAAGAAAAATGTCAATTAAAATTAAATAATAAAGTGATAATGTTTTAAAAATATTCTCAAATACTGAAGCAGTACGAATACTAATCAAATAAAAAAGTCAATAAATTTCAAACACAGAGTTAAATATCATTTAATTTATTTATACATTTAATATAATTATACTGTATATATTAATATATGTAACAGTTGTATTATAAAATTAAGAAATATACAAACAAGAAATGATCATAAATATTTAATCAATAATTTTGATCCTGATTTTAAGTTCCAAATTACTCAATTCGCTTTGCAATCAAAGAAGGAAATCCAATCTTTCGGACAATAAAAATTCATTTTTCATTCTTCACAAAAACTGAAATAATATGAAATATCATTTTAATTTGATATACAGTTTTATATTCTATAAAATATATTTATTTCATCAATTTTAACTTTAATAAAATATTCTTTATAATAAATTAAATGCGGAAATCTTTTATATTAATAACTACAGATAAAAAACACTTTTATTTTAAAATATATCTGTTTTCTTCTTCAAATTATAATGCCCTATTTATTATATAATATTTTAATGTATAATAATTCTATTTCCTTATGGTAGTCTCGTTTGTTTTGATAATGTATTGCTTAAGAACCACTAAATTATTTTCTCTAAGATATTATAATAAGTTTATTAAATTATTAATAAATTAAGTCAAAATTTCTTTCTATAAACGAATTGGAAAAATATATTATGCCAAGTTTTTAAACCTGCTGTTAATTTTTATTGCTATTATTTTTTATATGTTTTACGTATTTATGAACATGTGTCGTATTTATGAACATGTACATGTTACGTATTTATGAACTTATGTCCCAAGTTCAAATTTTAAACGTGGCTAAAAATTTGTGCAATAATAAACACTTTATCGTATTTTCTATTAAATTATTTAAAGTTAATTTATGCATTGCCGATGTTAACAATTAAAATGTTACATATGAATGAAATTTTGTTAGTTAGTGACTGAATACTTCGTGGAGGTATGGATTAAGAACTAATTTTCATGCATTAGTAATTAATTAATATTAAAAGTTAATATGTAATACATTAATTAATGTTAAAATTATTAAATAAATTAGTTGTGTATCACAGGAAATATATAGAAGAAATAGCACTTTTATTAAATACTTGTATATTCACACCAAACATATTATCCTGTGTTCAAAATACTTCCTATTACATTAAAATGTGCAATTCTTCCTTAAAAACTAATATTTTATAATTCACTAAATTTCAATAGTTTGATTCAACTATTTTAAAGAAGTAATGTCAATTATTTATTACTTTTGTAAGAAATAGCTGCGAAACTGTTCAATGACAACAGCTTTTTCTTAATTTCTTACCTTTTTTCCTTTTCTCTTTAAAAAAAAGAGAAAATATCTAAAAAAAGAATTTTTTTTTACTTAATCAAATTTAAAGTGACATAAATAACGTAAAGAAAACCCTTTACTATTTATTCAGCATTAATGTATGACTTATGTCGAGATTTTTGGCATTTGCGAGGCCCTTGGGAACTGCTGACTGATACAGATTCTCTCGAAGTTTTCATCATTCATACTATATGGAGATAGTTCTTGAAAATCGATCAACGGAAGCAAATAAGTCAGCCAAAAAAAGATATTTTAAGAATTCAATAATAAATAACTTATCATTACATCAAACAGTCATAAAATAATTAAATAAAAGACCATAAATTTTAAATTAACAATTTGAAAACAATAATAAAATAAATTAAAATTTTGTTTCACCAGTGATTTGTGAAAAGTTTATTTATATAATGATATCAAAATCGAAATTGTTATCTATAAATATTTACAATTTCTAACATTTTAAAAAATCCTTACTTCCTCCTTAAAAAACAAAAATTTCTGCTTTTTATTAATTGCTGTGAAAGCGTTAGAAAAATTTTACATAACAACAATCATACAAAATAAATTTTCTTATTTAAATATTATATATATATATATATATATATATATATATATATATATATATATATATATATATATATATATATATATATATATATATATATATATATATATATATATATATATATATATATATATATATATATATATATATATATATATATATATATATATATATATATATATATATATATATATATATATATATATATATATATATATATATATATATATATATATATATATATATATATATATATATATATATATATATATATATATATATATATATATATATATATATATATAATTATACACATACTGCAAGCATACTTTTTTGAAAGAACGTAAAGTATTTACGATTAATGTTATAAATTCCAATTTTATTTACGTTAATTTAAGATACAATTCTCCTCCCTTTATTTAAGAGCTTTTGTTGAATGACAGGTAATTACTCTAAGAAAAGAGAAGTTGAATTTCAATGTGAATAAAATGTTTTAAAATTTAGCTACCAGATTATACTGTATTTAAAATATTTATACTTTATGGTTTCTGAAAAAAATATTCCATTAATAGACCACAAAATGGGCGATTACAAGCAGAAATTTCTCATTTACAACAGGTTCAAAACACAATAGGAACTAAATTATCTGAATGATTTCAGACGACATCAAACATGCTCACAATATAGTGTGAATAAGGTTGTCTAATTCTCATAATACTTTCGAGGGATCATTAAATGTCATAAAAGAAAAAGAAAACTTTAATGATAAAACACACATTTTGAAATCAATACTACTTGCTTAAATTTTACTTAAAATAAAAAAATAGAATGGTTGGTAAAAATTAAAAGAATAAAGCGTTGGTAGGCTAAGAGAAGAGTAATAAAGAATAGAAAATCCCTAGCGATTACACATCTGATTATAAATGGTTTCAATATATTGTTTTGAACTTAGAATGATTAGATTAATATGGCTGATAAAAATTAGTTTTACACCCAAACACAGTAGTTTATATTCCTCTCAAGCAACTTCAAATGAGAGTCTGTCTAATTTGGATCAGTGAAGAACTTCTTTGGACAAATCGTCAGAGATGTGGAGCCGTTTTCAGTGACAATATTCAGCGTATAAAATTTCTATCCGAAGAACAATTATGAAACACTATCAATTTAGCAGTGTCAACGAAACTAGTTGGTAGCAATGGTATCCTTACATGAAATTGAATGATCATTTTGGAAGTGAGAGCACTACTCAATAAATTCGTTGACCTCATTAATATAACAAAATCTATAAAGTTAAAATGTTTATTCCTTATTTTTAAATTGTTATAAATATTTTGTGACAAAAGTTCGTTTTTATGGATGATAAATAATGACCAAAATATAAATCTATATTTATTGACTATTACCTGGCCTGAAAAGTTAGAGCTATTGTAGTCTCCAACCCATTGACACAGTTGATTACTTAAAAAACTCGGTGATTACTTAAAAATGCTTTAGGAAAGGATTTTTCATGTTCACAAACTTATTTTGATGATCTTCAATAGTTGAATGGGCTACCTTTGAGAAAAGGAATCACGGTCACATTTGATTCTCAAACAAAACAATGTAAAATAAAAACTGTAAAGTATATATATATATAATTACATAATATCTCTTTTTCAATATTACATTGAAATAATGCAAATGTATTCAACAAATTTCGTATATTCCTTGAATATGATATTCAAAAACAATAACTTTCTCTAAAATAACAATATATTTATTTATATGTTTTGTCCTAACCAAATAAATCTTGGATGTACAAATGCAAAATGTTCAAATTTACAATATGATTACAAAATTAGTTTTTTTGGAGAGGGAAGAGAAGATATTATTTATGAACTTTTCTTTGGTTTTAAAAATCCAATTTATTTGGACTTAACTAAAACAAGATGATTTAAAATTGTAATTTATGTCAAATAAAAGTCATTTATAACTCTATTTATAAAGGCATTTTCCGCCATACTTGTTTGAGTTATTCATGATTACTATTTCAAGTAAGCAATAAACATTTCGTAATACATTTTTCCACAATTGGTAATTGCATATTGTTATATGATATGCATAATACATTATTTCTCTTTCTTTACATGACAACATACTTTAAATTTCATGCATTTAGAAATGGTAAGCAATGTATAGTTGCTGATTAGGTTTCTATGGAATGTGCTTTCTGTTAATTAGTTTTCTTTCTACGCTTATATGACAGCATTTTTGGTTTTAATTACTTTACTATTCATTTTTTTCCGTATTGTGTTGGGAAATCATTCTTCTTTATTTGTAAAAAGATAGCTACTTAAAATTTTTCTTTCAGTTTAATTGTTACCATGTAATAAGCTTAAGAAGATCGAGAACATTCATATTAGTTTTTGAAAGGAAATGTTATAATTCATAACATATTGTTAAAGATGTTGCTTCCAAATTGATAAATAAATTTTTTCATTTACCTCAATGGGAAATATACTCTTTTAATATCTCAACTGAATAAAGGTATATTTCTTTTTCCACTAAAGGTGTTTTATTTCGCTTTTTTCATTCAAATATTGAGGCAATTAATTCGAATTTAAAAAAAAAAGTTCAATATTTGTTGCATCATGCATTTCAAATATTTACAGCATATATATTTCTAAAATTTACGCAATGAATTCTAAAATATAGAATTTAGAATTAAGGCCAGGGTTATTGTAATGCTTAAAAAAATAATCCTTTATTTGCTCTTAGGCAAGTTCTTAATTCTCTTCAGTAAGCAAAGAATATAGGAATAAATTTTAAAAATTTTAATTTCGTATACTTAAAAAATGAAAATATTTTCTTATTATTTCTATTAACTAAGACAACTAATCGAAAACATTTTTTCGCATGTACTTAATTTAATTTTATAACTTAAACTTTTAAAATTAGCAATACGAAACTCTTTAAAAGAAATTCACTAATTTGAAATATTTTTCTCGAAATAATATTCTATATAAAATCAGAAACACATAAAATGAATCATTTGAAATATTTGTCATTTAGGAAAGTATGTGTTTTACTGTAACATATAATGATATTCTACAACAGAATATGTTGTCAACTGTATAAATTTCTTTCTAAATATAATAGATTAAAATTTTTCAAACTATCACGTTTTTTGCTGAAATAAAGTTTTATTGGTTCTCAAAGAAGAAGAATTAACTTTAAGATCATCACACTTCTATAATTCTTTTCTCTTTTGCACTCTGTAAAATATAGTAAAAGTTTATTCATATGTCAGCTGTCTTTTTCAGGATATACACTTTCAAGATTTTACATTTTGCATTTAATTTTAAGTTTTGTTTTTCTGAAAATTGATTTCTTTTCAGATATGCGAAATGACAAACTTAAATATTTGAAGAATAATTTAAAACTTCTTGGAATTCAATTCTATAAAATATGTCACAGATCTAAAATCAGTAACAAGATTCATAAGATTTTCAAATCTCAAACAACTATTATTATACATAAAATATATAATTTAAAATTTTATTTATATCATATCGATTTATTTTTAAAATAACTAGTATTTGTGCTCTTGTTAGTAATATAATCAAAGAAATTTAATTTTTTAAAAAAGTATGACAAGTACTTTAAAACAAAAAACAACATACCCATTTAGTGAAATCTAAGGTAACGCAAATTAAGTTTATGAATTCATATTATTAACAGCATTTATTATTAATTTAAATGTTCTCACTCAGGAATTACAGTAAGATATAAAATTTAATTAATTATATTGCTTTAATTTCATTGGCATGTGTTTGATGAAAATATTTTTAAAACAAAATTATTAGTGTTAAATAATTGTTCGGCAAAATTCTATTTTGTTTATTATCATTTGCTGGGTTGAAATATCAGAAAATTATAGTAATAATAAAAATATAAAAATGGAAAATATTTATTTTGAAGTTTTAAATCTCCTATAATATATATATATATATATATATATATATATATATATATATATATATATATATATATATATATATATATATATATATATATATATATATATATATATATACGTTTATGTGGAGTTCTCTGTCATAGACTTATAATAATAAAGAATGTTTAGTCCAGAATATTGATATTATTTACTATAAATTGAATTGAAGATATTTTCAGAGTAAAATTGATTGTTTCATACCATATTATTTCATTTAATGAATTTTTAAAATGTAAAAAAATAACAGAAATATTACAGGACCTTAAAACAAACGAGAAATACTGTTTTTATTCATGAAGGCTATACTTATTAACAAATTAAAATAAAGGAAATGTAAAAAATATCACTTTTTTAAATTCTTATAAAGATATAAATGTTCTCAATGACGATAAAGCAAAACTATTGCCATGGAAACAATAGTTTTACTAATAGAAAGTAATGATTATGAGGAGTGATGACAGAAATGGATTTATTATTTAAATATATGTTAGAAGAATTAAAAGAATGATTTTGGTAAAAAAAAATGATAATTGAAAATTTAAAAAGAAATATATTTGTAGAGACTAATTATTTGCACATATTTTTCAGATATATTATGCTGTAATAAATTATTTTTATAAAAATTTAACTCTTTCCATGTTTTTATTAAATTATCTCTTAAATAATCCATACATTATAGTACTACTTACAGATATCTGGTAATAATTGTGTGAAGTATTAGTTAGTTTATAATCTAACTGTTAAATCAGACAGTGCCAACTAAGTTTTGACTTTAAATCTACATGTGGAATTATTGTATCATGACAAAAAAAAAAATAAAAATACTAAGAAAAAAGACATGTGTTCAAGAAAGTTGGAAATATACTTATTGTTTTCTGAGATAAAAAAAATATGAGTTTAATTTGATAAAAAAAAATGTCTGACCTGCATTAAAGAGCAATCATTTCATATTCTCTTGATTGATGAGTCGAAATTCTTGAACACGAAATTTTCCCCCGAATATTACTTGGCGCATTTCTTTCAATAGTATGGAATTTATAATATAAAATTAAAGAAATGTCAATGAACATACTCCTCATATATTTTCAATAGTGAATCTCTGATTGACCAGACACCTCTCTATAATGTCTTAGAAGAACATTAAAATGAATTCTTAATTTTAAAGTCTTCGAGTAATTAAAACAGATAATACACGTAAGACCTATTTCAAATCTACACATGGATCATTATTTAAACATGGTTAATACATCTTGTAGACACTAAGTAAATCTCGTAAATGAATTCTTTGAAAGAGGAGTCTATATATCTACTATGAAAGGAAGATCTCTGTCAATTGTTTAGTGCCCACAAGGTCTCATAAAAGCAACTAGATTTATAAGCCATGGGCTTACACTAAAGTAACAATTGCACTTTTATATTTTCTTCCTATAGGTGCGGATACTCTAGTCTATCAATTTTAAATTTTAATTATTTCTCTAATATTATAAATCTTAGTTAAATTATCAGTTTCAAACATAGAGAAAATGAAAATAAAATCTTATTGCCAAGTTTTTTAACTTGATCTTCATTTTGGTGACAAAAGTACCTTCATATATTGAATAAACAATTGTATATTCCAAATGATGACAATTTTTTTACCTCAGAACAAAGTTTAACCATTTTTTTTAATTTTATTCCTTTAGGAATTTTTAATTATTATGTAGTTGGTCGATAGTTTATTTCTTCCTGTTACCTCAATTTTTTGTCGTAAATTTTACCCACTCAAACATTCTTTGTTGATTATAACTGTTTTGCCTTTAAATGAGAAATCAATAATTTATTCCTATTGTAAATTCATTTGAATTATTAAATTGAATTTTAACCCAAAAAAATATTTGTATTGATTTCTTTTGCTTTTGAATGAGGAAACAAAATTATTTTTTATTCTAAATCTGTTTGAATTTAGGATTTAGATTTCAATTAAGATTAAGTTTGAATATTTCTAGTTTATACTTTTTTATCGAGAACACTCCTCAGCCACATTTTATAGCGTAGTAAAGTATTTCAAGAGAAATAATATTAATCATGTTCAAAGTTAACACAAAAGCTACCTGTATCATGCAGAGTGAAATTATAGTATGTCATCCATGTTGCTTACAATCTGAGTGTCAAAAAGACATTTAAATGGGACCGTTACAAGTGATCTGTATATCCAACAACTAAATATGTTTTAATTTCAAATGTTTTCAACTTTTTCAAAACATTTCAAAAAAATAAATAAATAACATTAAATACTGACAATCCTAGGTTTTTGATGATGTTGATTAATTGCAAGCATAGTATGTATTCAAGCACTTTTGCAATCAAATAATAGTTTTCTGGAAATACCATGTTTTATAAAAAATTTTCAATAGAGCATTAATGTCTCACATAAAGGTGAAGAGGGTTTTGACTATTTTACAGTAAGTTAAATCATGTAAATAAATCTAGATATAAAACAAAGCATAATTAATTTATTTATTCTTCTATTTGCACACAGATATTTTAACATTAAAATTGAAATGGTTATTAATTTTCATAAAATACGCGTGATTATTCAAAAAACTAAACTGAAATTAAACTGCAGATTTATCAGTTACTCGAAATTGTAATTAAAAATATAATAAATGAAAAAGTTGACTAATTTTAGAGATATCTGTGAAATTGTTTTTATCTACTATCGCAAGAGAATATTATTCATTAAGGTCCCCAATTTATTTCCATTTGCTTTTTTTTCATGAATCATATCCTTTCTCAAGGTATTGATCTCAAAACATCATTAGCCGCTGATATTTTCCTTTAGGCCGTGAATCTTCATTTCAATCTCTATTATTTTGCTAACTCTTGCTTATTACGAAATTATTTGATAGTTGGTGCAATCCATCAGGAGAGTATGAAACGGTATTGATAAGCAACATTTTTTGCACTCAATAGAATGACATTTATCTATTAATCTATACTATTTTTTTTATTTTTCTGTTACACTGGATATAAAATGTTAGCATAGTTTTTATTTAGTTATTCAATATTAGTAACATTAATTTTATGGTTGTTAAAAGAAATGCCAGGATTACATTATCTTTGTATCTATATCATACAATATTTTCATCTCCACAAAAGCCTATTTTTATGATTAAGATAGTCATTAGCATCAGGCTCAGTGATTGTAGAAATATTTTAAGAACATCTTCTGAAGAAAATAATGTATGGAAAATATAACCCCCCCCCCGGTTGTTGTTGTATTTAAATGTTTAAATTTAAACTAAATTTAAATTTAAACATTTAAATTAAGTCAAAGTATTATTTTTATACAATACTGTAACTTAAATATTAAACACTGTTAATTGATTAAAATATTTAGAAATCGAAGGAAAATTGCAAGATATGAGATAGTTTATATTAAAAAATATATCTTAAGTACTTAAAATTATCTTATTTTTAATTTGAAAATTCATTTCCTAGTTTTATACTCTAATTACATAATCAACTCAGAATTCTGTATGTTTTAAATTTCAAATTAGATTCAATACATGAATTATGCCCCAGATGAAAATGGTTGATTCATTTTTTTAATATTAACAGTAAAGCCTGCTTTTACTCATTCAATTTCAACTTTTCTTTTATTTTACAATCATTGATATCCTTCATGTTTATTTTTTTAAGGTTGTCAATCTACATATTTCATTTACCTAGTTCAATAAACTATATATTTTCGATGATATTTTCTAGTCATTTTGGCATTGTTATCATATTATAGTCTTCCGCTAGGCAAACAATGAAAATGTTTTAACTGTTACTGAAGTAAACACAATATTGACACTGTCAGCATAATATTTGTTACAACATCTATAAACTCTTAGTATAGCATAAGAAATGTTACAAGAATATGAGGAGAATCATATACAATGCTATGATTATTTAGAGTTACCTTTCAGCATACATAGGAAAATATAATAAATTTAACATAAGAAAAGATATAAAATTTAAAACTTTTTTTTATTTATTTTTATTGCATCTTGAGTTGAATTCCTTGTCAGTTTCAGTTGCCGCTACGAGAAGTTCAATGAAATAGTTGTGTTATAAATTTAATTTTAAGTATATTAGTAATTTAAGTATTTTTAACCAATTTCATTATTTCACACAAAACAAAGCTGCTGAAAACAGCTTCAATTTATCTTGTGAATTCATTATGTCATCCTATATATAATATGAATTTAACTGCCACAAATGTTTCTGTAAATTTACAAGAATGGAAGAATGTCATAATTGTTTTAGTAATTCTATATATATATATATATATATATATATATATATATATATATATATATATATATATATATATATATATATATATATATATATATATATATATAATTCAAATTATCACAATCATATTTTATCTAAAAATAATAAACAAGTTTTAAAGCATTATCAAAATTCATAATGAAAACTAATATTTTTTCTGCTCTAATAATCTTTAAATTAAAGGCAGAAAAAAGTTAAAAAAAATAAAAAAATATGTTTTGCTATTATATTTTAGCATTGTGATAAATTAAATGAGAGAGAACTCGTTTGTTATTTTCTCATTCATTTCTTTTTATTCATGTATTTAATATGTACTATGCTGAATGTATTACATATTAAATTGAGCCAGGAAGTGAAAAAATTGAGATATAATTATATATATAAATACTGTAATCTCGAAATTGAGTTCAAATAATTTAAGCAAGAAAAAAATATTGGAAGAAACACATATTGCTGTAATTATCAATATTTCATTCAAAAAATCATAAAAGATGAAATATTCTTTATTTACATATATTTTGCATTTTTTTAGTACCTGCAGTGAAAATGTCAATATTATTAATAAGATTGTACTTTTTACGCAATATTGTGGAGAATACAGTAGCCAATGTTAGATATTTTTCATTCAATAAATGGCTAATTGTTGCTCAACCAACTATTTTTCAAAAAATTTAATTTGACTAGAAATGTTTATCATATTTATCGCATCATATTTATCAAATTCAAGTTTAATTTTATTAGTGACATGTTCAATGCATTCTAATGCAATGTAAACATCGTAATTTTAAGCAGCAGATGCATCGACATATTTTTAAACTTACATTAAACATAAATAAAATCGAATAAACTTTTCCAACAGAAAAATTTTAAATGCATCTGATAAAATTTTTTATGAAAATTATATATTATATGATAGCAAAATGTTTGAGACCGAAATGGCATTTCTTCTTTATTTACTATCAATGGAGACTAAACATAACAACGCTTACACAATATATAAAATTATTTATATCAATGTTACAGTATATTTACAGTATGTTTTAAGTAATACGCATTTCACGCATGTACAAATACAAGGACTGAATTCGAGTAATACTTATATGATTGATTATTAGTTGAGAATTAGAAAGTCAATTAAAATTAGGCATTAAAGGAAATTTCATGAAACTTTAATACAGATGAAAATATTTTTTTCAAAATTAAAATTGACCTACGACTACAACAGTGATGTTGCTAAAACCATTGGGAAATAGTTCATTACATAACTATAATTTGAGTTAAATAAAGCCTCAAAAAGTAACATCAACTAAATATAAGTCTTAAACTTTCAATATGATATTTAGTGTCCATGTGTGTTTAATTTATAATGAATTACCGTATTTCTTCTTTATATTATATTTTCAGCGCTATCAAATATTAAACCTCATTTTAAGTTATAACAAATAAATATTAAAGAAAAAATACTTGAATTAAATTTAAATTTTTTTCCGTTATGCAACAAAAACTATTATTGAAAAATTTAAATTTACTATACTCCCAAAACTCAAATGTTATTTTTAAAGCAATTCTATTCTCCCTAACGCGCCTTTTGAATACTTCATTTCATTTTAAATAAAATATTAAAAAAAATATTTTTTAAATGGAAAATTTAAATAATTTTCCTTACTTTACTTTAAAAATTTTTCTTACTTTACTATCTGAAAAGTAAATGTATTACTATTAAGTATTTTCTTTAAAATTCTTCCCAATTATAATATATAAATATATAACATTTAAGCCCATTAAATATAGTTTCACAAGCCACGGAATTTTAAGATTTTGAAAAAGATCTCCATTTATTATTCAATGAAATTTGAAAATTTAAATGTTCAAATATTTGCATTAGCATAATATTACTGTGTAAAGTTCAGAGAAGGTACAATGATTTATAAATTAAATTATATCTCTTTTTCTATGTATGAAATATTTAAAACATCCATGGAAAATAGTATTTATCTTTGAAAGATGTTGTGTTTATCTATCATTATTTCCTTTTAATCAGATATTTAATATAACTTTTGCTAACATAACTTATTAAAGCCATTTTCTCTCATTGTATTTCATTCTATTTCGGAAAATGAAATTAACTTTAACTAAAAATAGAAATATATATCAGATGTTAATATACCTTGATGTTTACTTTATGCACTAAAAAATTTAATAACTAACCAGTTCATAAGTTTTTATTTTTATACGCAACCTTTTGTAACTATATATTTTTGTAAAACAATTTGTTGCTTTTATATAATTTATTTAAGTAAAGATATATGCTGCTTTGAAAATAATTCAGCAGAGTTTAAAATATTCAAAAAAAATTTTTTTTCACTCAAAAGAAATCTTTAATTGATAATACTGGTAAATTAAAAACAAAACGTTTATATTAATAATCTCATTGGCTAAATAATTTGAAATATTTTTGGAATAAAGAAGTTTAATCTCATACTATTAAAGTTGTTTAAAAATAAGAAAACATATTCTTATTTCAAGAGGATAAGAACCATGTTCAGTTACTTTTAAAACAATTTTAAATAAATTTTATAGGGAAATAAATTTTTTATTAAGATAGAATGAAACTTGAAAATACACTTAAATTTACTATATATGACTAATTATAATGACTTTATGCGGATTTTTTTCAGAAAAAAATTTATTTTCATTTATTTATAAATAAATGTACTACTTTAATTAGTTGTAAGTCATAACATGATGGTTTCAGTTATATATATCTTATAATAATATATATATTACAAAATGAAAATAATTAATAATCTTTCTCAAATGTTTTTGAAAAAATTAATTGTCTCTTTCATGCAAAAATAGGCGTTAAAATTAAATATGTACACTAATTTTGAAATGTTTAGTTAATTTTATTTCTAAATATTTTAGCTATGAAAGCGTGTGTCATTGAATTTAACTTTTTATTATATGTAAGTGTTGCTTATAAATTTCACCTGGTGAAAAATAGTTACTTTCAAAAATAATATTTTAAATTTTGTAAGATATCAGAAGCCAGAAAAGACATGAATTATAACCTACCAAAATACTTTATTGAAATAAAATAAATATAAACAATAAACATTTTTAAGTTAAGGATATCAAAATTTAAAATAGTTAAACTTAAAAATTTTATATCTTTTGACATCATAAAACACTTATTATGTATTAATTTTAGAAATTTAAAATTATATGCAATAAAATTTATATTTAGTTTGCAAAGCATTATGTGTTTCATTTTAAAAAAATTATAATATTATTCAATTTCTAATTTTGCCAAAACGGTTTTGTGTACAATAAACTAAAGAATCAGCATAGCTAAATTCAGTAAAATTCAATTCAGTTATGCAATTCTTTTATCTTTAATCTAGCTGTTTACGGTTCTTAAGTAATGTTTGAAAATACCAATAATGATTAAAAAAAGATCTCAAAATAGTAATTCATAATATCATTTAATTATATTTATAGTCTAATAATATTACTATTTTCCTCTTTCCCAGTATAAAATAGATTAAATATAGATAAAAACTGTTCAAGTACTATGTGAAAAATTTAAAATCTGCAGTTCTTTTTTCAGCAGCATTAAACTTATTTTATAAGAAATCATTTCTCATTTAAAACATCATTGCTTATTTGTTTGAATTTCAAATTATTATATTTTTAAGCAATTGGCATCTATACCAATATTAAGACAAACTAATGAAAAGAAAACTAATTAATTATATTTTTTCTATCTCATTGTACTTACTATTTCATCTGGAAATAAATTGTCTGTAAACCTCTTGTAACCCTTAAGTGATAACAAACCGTTTTTACTTCACAAACTTCCATAACCTCAATCAGGCATCATTAAAAAAAACTTGCTTCTCAATATTCATCTATCAAATGCGATAACGCAATAACTAGATTACGCTTTACCCAGAAACTGCTTCGTAAAGAGAAAATTTCCCAAATCGCACATTTTCTCCATTTGGATGGGTAAGAATCTTCAAAAGATTCTCAGTAATCGATTATGACTTTACCACGAAGATACTTCTAAATTGTATGCTAAAGTTTTCCTTTTTTACGCTCGTCCCACTTCCCTTGATCGACTTTTAATGCAGAAGAGAATTTTTGAATTGATGAATTTTCGTCTGGTTTGGAGGAGATAGCAAAGAATATTGGTCTTTTAATCTACTGGAATTTATGATTCAAGTCTCTTTAGTGGATGTTTGCGGTGTATTTAGGATTTTTTTTTAACTGGCTAGTTTACCTGGGGCATGTCGTCAGTCAAGTTTTATGGAAATGCTGTCGGTTATATTGATAAGAAGTGATAAATATGTTAACGAAGAATAAAAATTCCTAACACGTTAAAAGATTTGAATGCATATTATTCTTTCTATTGTTAAATGAAGATAAATTTTAAGAAAATATAATTAATCGAAAAACTTATATTTTCTAAATAATATACCATACCGATGGGAAAATAAAATTTTTACTACACAAAAACTGATAAACTTAGTATATTAATTAAATTTGGTGCGACAAATAATACTAATAATATCGGAAAATGATAAAATATGACCTGTTTGAGGCCCAAATATTCAATAAATCTTCTATCCGTTTTCTTTTTATTAATAGATTGCATTAAATTTTCAATATGCTAAAATTTTATGCATATTAGAAAACTCCACTGAAATTATCGCTAATATAAGTATTTTCTGATTTTACTGAAACGCACATATTTTTATAATTGTATCAATTTCCACTAATATTTGCATTCAAGAATAACAAATTTCATAATTTCACATTATATCAAAATATTATGTTACTGTTTTAACTTAAAGGATACTAATATTTTAACTATGCATGATTGATTATTAGTTGAAATATTAAAGATTTTATTTCTTAAATCTTGCTTAAATCCTTTCATAAATGAAATTTAAATATACTTTCCTAATTTAAATTAATTAATAAAATACATCTCATACTTAACAGACTTCTTAAAGTTTCAATTTTTAAAACTTTATAGGATACTATTGATGTAATGTGTCAGTGTGAATCTTTCAGAATTAATTTAGAGAAAATTCTGAAGAAAATTTCTGTGCGTCACGTAATACAGAATCCGCATAAATAATTATAAAATCATTTATTCTTAAAGTGCAAAATGAAAGAATAATTTTCTAAAAGCAAAATATTATTTAGTAAATTCTAAGCATACTATTTAGAAATAATCGTGTAATAAAACGGCATATATATACAGGCATATATGCCTCTTATGCATTGCAGGCAATCTTCGAAAAGTAACTTAAATTGCAGAAAGAAAAAAACTCATACAATTTAAATAAGAAATCTCAACAAAAATAATCGAGTCGAATACCCTCATTTCCTTCGTATTCACATGAAGGGAAATATGGCAGAACAATTTTTAGCATCAGGAGGAATTTTCTAAATTGGAACAACTGTGGTGAAACATTTTTCGATAAATAGTTGTTAAAGTTTATTCAAATAATTTCTCTTTTACTCTTTTTCCTTAGTAAAAATTGACAATTGATAGAAAAACAACTGATTTTTCCTTTCTAAAAAACATGTGTGTGTATTTAGATAAAATTGACTGTATAATATATATATATATATATATATATATATATATATATATATATATATATATATATATATATATATATATATATATATATATATATATATATATATATATATATATATATATATATATATATATATATTATAGGAAACCTAGGTATTGGTTATAGTTTAATAGATTTGAATTAACCACTTATTAATTAGTAACACATTGGTTTCCTTACTTTTTTTCAAACGTTTTTCAACGTGATTTCGCTTTACTCTGGACGCTTATGAATATTAAGACACTTTCACTGAGCTGAATTTTTATGTGCTGTAATCTTTATTCAAGGATCAAAAGTGATTACAATGTTAATATAATCTTTTATTTAAAAAACCTTTATACGTTTTATTTGTAAAACTAATGTAATAAAATAATATCCTACTAATATTTTAAAACTGTGAAAAAATGATATGAACTTGATGGATAATTATGTAACTTTTGATGAGTTTTAAGAATATAATTTTAACAAAGTTGTTAAATTATTTAGTTCGATAATTCTCAACTTGTTGTTGGGTGAACTTATCCAATAAAAGATATTGTTTAAAAATTTGATTAATTGGCATTACGCTCTATGAAACAAAATATATCTTAACCTAATCACACACATTCAAAATCAAATATATCACTACGTATTCAATAATTAAAGTATTAAATTAAAACAACTTACTTTATGAAACTCACAAGATTAAAAACAAATTTAATAAATTTTGGGCCTGCAGAATAACGTTTTTCAAAGGAAAATTTAATATTAGAAATAGACATTATATATCAGTTATTTTTTATATTTTGCTGAAATTTATAGTTTGTCTTCAAAGAAAGAACTGTACATAACACAATTTTAGCAAGATAGTTTAAAAAAAGATAATAAAATGTGAAATGCCTTTGTTTTACTACAAAAAACTTATTGCCTACTTCAAAATTAAAAGGGACATTTGTTATTAAATTGTCTTTAGATTTCGTTAATTGTGAAGTCTACGAAGATGTCTTATAATGCAATTGTGATACTGTCATAAGTACTCTGCAATGTATCCTTAGCTAACAGTTAAATTGCTGTTAGTTTATCGTCAGCTGGATTTTTTTTTAATTCTTTGTCAGCATAACTCAACGATTTTAAATTTGAAAAAAAAATACATGAGGTTTTTTGATTTTTTAAATTTTAACTTAATATTAAAATTTGAAAAATTGATAAGTATTTTTACTTTAAATTTCTGCCCTTAATTTTGCTATATATATATATATATATATATATATATATATATATATATATATATATATATATATAAGAAATATAGCAATAGACTGCATTTCAGAGAAATGCATTATTTTATTAACAGAAGTATACTGAATTACGTGAATACTTATAGATGCGGAAATATAAGCTGACATGAGAAGATATCCCTGTATGTTTATGAAAATATTCTATTACTTTAGTTTATCAGGCATAAAATATAATATTGCTTTCCTAATTTAAGTTAATTATATTTCTGGAAATTATTTTTAATTTTTTAATCGAAAAGATCGTATAATAAAAATTTTACTAAGAATTTTTAATAATATATGTAAATAAGAATTTTTTTCTTTATTTCAAATTCAAAGACAATTGTTAAAATTATGAATTAATTTTTTTGATTACATCGCAGATTTTAATTTAAGTCAAATATATGGACAATTTTTGAAATGACGTAAATAATTTTCTAATTGTTTATAACATTGTAATGCATTATATGATCTGCATTATTTGCATAATATTTCATCTTTAGAATTTTACCAATTATGTATAATTATAATGAGCTCTTTGAATGTGATCTTATTTTTATTAATATTTTATATGAATTTCATCACAATAAGCACTATATAATCTTACAACTTTGGGGTATCAATTCTTCATAGGATGCTTAATATCTTATTTTACGGTATCATTATTTAATACAGAGTGTTTGAATAAAGGCATATAAAAATTTAAGTAAAATTTTTTTCCTTACAATTTGAATAATTTATTAATTTACTCTTTTAATAATGTATACTTGTACTTCAAAAAGATCAAATATTATAAATTAGGTAACGCACACATTAAATTTCATTTCACATTAATTAACAGGAGAATCATTTTTTGTTTATTATCTTCTGTGTTGAAATTGATATTTCTGTATTTATATACTCATATTTAAAAAATATTTAAAAAATTATAATCGATATAAATGAATACATAGTCACAATTATATAGAAAATTTCGCATTCTTTTTCAATACATTTTTATTTTAGTTTTTATTTAAAATGTATAGGTAATACTATTTTTTAATGCAACTATTATGAAACGCTACTCATTTCTTTAATCTTCCTTAAAAATTCAATTAGTAATCTTTCCTTTATATATTTGTTTCATTATATTAACAATGTGGTTTTCCGATTTAATGACATATAAATTTTGTATGCTTAATATTTACATTAAATCGAACAATATATCATTTAAGTACGATTACTTATTTCAGCAATATTCAATATGCATTCTAACATTTTGTTGAAGTTATTTTCAAATAGCTTTCTCAGAGGTGGACATTGAAAAAATTAAATATCTTGTATGAATGAATGAAATATTTTCCTTTTTAATTATTATAACATTGGTCTCTCAACATTGTTCACAGTAATGTTCTTATTCCTCTTTATTCAAATACAAAAGGATAAAAAGTTATCAAATATTTTTATGAAGAAATTTTATATAATCAAATTATACAACCTCTACTATGAAACTACTCTCTTACGAATTATTATTACGTATAATCGAACCTCATTACATATCACAGTTTCTTACTTTGTTACATGTAATTTTCCAAATTATTATTTTCATGATAAAATCAGGATTACTTTACAAAACTCTTGCTTATCCTTTCATGCATGTTCTTAGCAATTATATTGTAATTTAAAACAATAAAAAAAACCCGCTTAAGCCAAATTACTAAATTAATTTTCAGTCACTATATTAGATGATTTCATGCAATTCATATATTGTGTTTTCATTTTTAAGTGATTACGTAGTTTGTTAATTTAGACTAACTTCCTAAGCCATCATTCTCCTTTTCTGTTTTTGCATTCAATGTTACAATTTTTACAAATGGTAGAATGATAAATGAGGCGTACGAACTTTCGATTAAAATTTAATGTTTTTTACACTTTCTCAGATATATGAACGAGCTTCTGACTCCATTATCCATCGACGTATTCTTTTTACGGCTTCTGAGCTTAGTGTTGTCCTTATTATTTGTCAATATATTTACTTTCTGTTCAAAAGTCTTAAGGGCTATAAAATACTCTTCATGAAGAAGTTATTAAAATTCTAACAGTTAAAGTTTGTCCATTATGAGAAATGTTATTATTACTATTGTCAACCCTTATTGTCAATGGCTTTCTTCTCTTTTCTTCTGGTGATGGATTCAACATTCAACTTTATTCTAAAAGCTTTTGATAGCAAGCTCCAAAAACCTAACAAAATAATTTTATCTAGAATTGTTTCCGTCTCTATAAAGTTTGATAGAAATGTTTTAGGGCAAAATAATTCGTTTGTATCAAGCGTACTTAAAAGGGATAAGTGAATAAGAGCAATGCATTTAATGCATTCTCATTTATATGCAAATATGCAATACGATCAACCATTTCTTCACCCTTGTGTCATGTCTTATATGAACGGCCTTGATGAGGAAATCCCATCATATGAAGTTGTTTTCCTTATTTTTAAAGGGTAAGTCATGTTACTAATATAGCTTCCTACTCTATTACAAATACTTCAGAACTTGAACTTTATACTGGAGAACTTGAGGTAATTTATACTTACTACTACTAAGGTATCACCTATATTCCTTCAATTAATTTATTCTGGATTTTTACATCTTCAAAATATAGGTCAATTTTAGAAATTTTATCTGCATAAGCAGTGGTCTTAAATCCAAGGACAAAGATCTACCCTGCATTACCTTCGTTACTAGGTAAATCAAAATTCTCTCTTAGTTCATCTGTTTTACTAGAAGCTCTGTCAGGACAATTTTACCAAAATATCATTTACTTTATATATTCTTAAGGTAAAGGGAAGTGTTTCGTATATTGTACTAAGCTATCTTTAAAAAAGAGAGAGACAGAAAGAATATATGGTAATCAGTACCTGCCAACGTCCTTGGCTTCCATTCAATCTCCTGGGTCATTCATTCATCGAAGTTAATCAGCAAGTTAAATACATGTGGCTACTTAAACACTAGCTATGCAGGTGGCTTAACCCTGATGTTCTGTTTTGGTCTATATACCACCTAAAATAAAATTCACACATTTATATGAAAAATAGCATGTTGATATTTTCCTGAAACATTTTGACATTGATGGTAAATAATATAAATAATGACTATGAGAGGGATTTATGTTTTTTGTATTTCGAAGGATTAATTTTCAATTTGTACCTGAAGTATAGTTTGGATCAATGTGTGATTTAATACAAAAAATAATTTATTCTATTCTTACTTATTCACTTTTGTTAGGAATAATTCATAAGATAAGAATAACGAGTGTTTCTATAATTTATTGGTTTCGAAATGTAATTAGTTGACTTTCTAAAATCCCATGACAAAAGAGAGCAAGGAAATAAAAATAATTAATGCGATTGCAAGTGGGCCAAATTATTTTCACTCTTCGCAAAGGTTTTTTTCCTGCTTATTTCAATTTCTTATTTACTGTAGAAGAGTTGTGCCTGTAAATGTCAGAGAAAAAATTTGCATCGTATAAATTTAAGTTATGCTGATATATCTGAATTAATAGATTCTTCGGACAGCGAAGGTAAAGTATGTGAGTATGAAAATTATACAAATAATGAAATTGAATTCACTCCTTTTCCCACACACTGAAGCAAGCCCACCCTTCCAAGAAAAAAGGACTCAATAAAAATAGTGAAACAAATACAGAGAATGTACCATAGGAATCTACTGAGAATACATTATTTGTTAAATGTGAAAGGCGCAAGCTTTCCATCAAGGATAGACAACACAACTTATATAGTTTGCTGCAATTGTGAAAATCACATTTACAAACTTCATGTAAGTTATTGCTGTTAAAATTGTAAATAAAAGCTTTTTCATAGAAGCTTTATTTTCATAGATCTATTAAACTTACATTATAATTGCTTAAGCAATTTCTTAAAAGGCAACTATCATTCATTTCAAGAAATGTTCGTTTTCTGAATTATTAACCCGAACGCTTCATACGTGGTGTAATTTTAAACAGAATAACAGGGTTAAGAGTTATGAACTCTGATGAAGATACAAGTATTATTTTTAATCTTCAAACTGCTCTCAGGTATGTTTAACAGTGGTGTTCCCAATTAGGGCTTTTGTTTGGGAACATAATATATAAGGGGGTTTTATATATAAGGAAAGCTGTTATTACTGCATTTAACAAAGTATATGATCTTGGGGAATTTGAGAATTTCGGTCTGAAAAATTTAAGAAGATTAAGACTGCTGATGAATTTGCCTAAAAAGTTTCTAAAATATTATTTTTTATACCAGCACTATCTTGGGCAACTCTAAAGACAAAATTATTATCGTGTGATTAATCTTTCCAAGAAACAAATTTCTTATTGAAAGGATTTTCACGGTTAAATATGAAGGAAAATAGTGCTTATAGCGGACCCCAATACTTCGAAAGCAAACATGATTTTTAACCATATTTATTTCTGTTGACAAACTGCAGTCTGTCTTCCTACAGATCACAGTTAAATAAGCATTTCTACATCATAGATACCGAAGAGAATTTTTTCTTAAGGAAATCTGAGAAGAAACAACTCATATTAGCATTCTTTTCTGTCATGATGCTCTAGTTGCTGATTGGCTAATTAACTTTGGAGCCTTTACTATGCATTCTAAAGAAATGATTTCGTTTTCAATAATAAACATTTTGTCCTTCTTTTCTTCCTGTTCAAGTTTAGACAGCCTTTAGTTTTGGTTAGCACAATAGATCATTTTTGTCTCAGTAATTTCTATCTTAGAGCTACATCTTAATTATCATTATATCATTGTAAATCTATGGTAATTTTCATGCATATATGGAGAAAAATCTCATTTTTTCAAAATTCAACTGATTTTTTTCAAAATTAGTATGTTTGCAATACTAATTTTGAAAAAGAGAAATAATTTCAGACGTTTTAAGTCAAATATTTGTCTATAAAGGAATTATTAATTCTAGAAGGAATCAAAAATTAATAATATGAAACAAAAGTTAATTCCAAGCATTTTTCTTAAAATAATGCATTATTTGCAGCAAAACGAAAAAAGTAGCCATTAGCTTAGAAATATCTAAGTAAAAGTATCAAATTGTCTTTCCTGTTGAAAAAAGCTTCAAAAAACCTGCACCTAATAAAAAATTAAGAATTAAAAAATTGTAATTGTTGAATATATATGATAAATAAATTTTGAATTAATCCTTTTTAAATGTATATTTCTGCTTTACACCATATGGAAGGATACATGAAAATTAAATATTTAAACTAAACTGCTTTATTTAAGACATAATATATGATTTTCAATGACACTTTTTAAATTAATCACTCATTGTGCATATCTATGAATAAAAACTTATCTAATATAATTTTGATTTTTAGTCCATATTTAATTTGTTACTATATTAGATTATGATTTAAAGTGTATCAATTGTTATATAATTTTCTCAATTATTCGTAATATGAATACATGTGTTATTTAATAATATGTTAGTAATAAATCATTATGAACTTTTGAGAGGCCCCTAACGATATTTTATCGAAACCGGATAAGATGAAAAAAATTATTCATATAAATTAAATTATATTAAAAAATAGAAATATGCAACATAATTAAGAGGAATACTAAAAATTTTTGCCATTCTAATGTTTTTAGCATAACTTATTCACCGGTGGAACTAATAAGAAATTTTTGCATTTAATCCTTTTTCATTATCATGTCTTCTATAAAAAAACGAATATTTTTTTGAATACTTATGTTTTAAAACAAAATTTTTTCCTATTCATACTATACCTGGAAACTTTGCTTCCATTCATTGATTTTGCAATTCCAGATAGAATTTTCATTTTTGAATCAAATATTTGCCCACTGATAGATGATAACAATTTATATGACGGATATTAATCTCCACCGAATAAAAACTTTTCCTTTTTTATCATTTAATAGGAATATGAAAGGGAATTTTATTGGATCATTCTTATTATATGTGGAAGGTACAATATTTCTAAATTTTAGAGATGAAAAGAAATAATGTTAATTCATTCAACGAATAAAATTTTTATAGGTAATTATATCAAACAAAATATATACATAATTATATATTATTAAAATTTAAAGTAAAATGCATTCCTTGCGCAATGCTAAAAAGTGAGTAAGTTTTCCATTTCGATTATTAATAGAAGATATTTCGGTGAGGCCGTGGTGGCCTAGTGATTAGGGTATCGGCATTCCATCCGGATGGGTGGGGTTCGATTCCCAATGCCGCTAAAGATCCACCGAGTACATGCGATATACGTGCTCGTTAAATCTGTGGAATCGAAAGTTCTGTGGTTGGTCGTTGAGCAGTTACCATGGGTTCAATGATCTGGAAAAATTTACTCCCCCTTCAGATCAATGCCAAAATTGACTTAGTAGATCCTCTGGTGCTGCCATCTATCAGAGGGTTTGAAGAGCAAAAGTCGTACTTTTATCTTCGTGGTGCTCTGATTAAACGAAAGATTCCCCCAAATGACTTCAATTTGCATAGCCGAGGTATAGCGAGCTTGGCTTGTCCAAGTGCCGTTAGTAACAACAACAACAAAGATATTTCAATGCAAATAACATAATTTTTGAAGCAACTAGTTTATGATGAAAATCCATCTATAAATATTTGCATATTTCATAAATTTCTATTTTAGGACCTATGTAGAGCATTGTACTATACACTAGATACATCAAGATCCTTAACATTATCATTTTTCCACATTTTAATGAGAATAGTATACATGATTAACTCACGTATCATTTTGAAAATAATCAAAATCAAATACTGTGTTCCATTCTCAATGTTTAAAGTACTTACACGGATTTACTTGCAAGGACACTTACATTTTATTTTAAATTTTATATATTAAATTTATTTCAAATACCAGTTTTCTAAAACGGACATAAAATTGAATTTTTATTTACTATCATTAAAATGTAAAACAATTTGTTTAGTCCCATTGATACTGAAATTTTTTATTTCCAAAACTTGTATTAATAAAATCAACCCAAAATAATGCTATTAAATCGTTCGTTTGCTTATAAATACATTTAAAATAACTTATGTCTGTTAATAGCAAATCTGTGAAAAATCTAATGAATTTTTTAATTTTCTCTTAGGCAAACTTTTTTATTTCTTTATGAACTTTGTTCCAATTTTTCTTACACACCTTTCTTTTATGAAATACCCATATTGTGCTCATTTACCTCAACTTTACGAAAAACCAATTTACACCAAGCATTCTTTACATAGTCTTAATTCAACTCAGATATGGGAAAATGATTGGTGCTTTCGTGACATGCTCACATCACTCTAATTAATAAGCAGTTCCTCTCTTACTTTTTATTTCTTTTTCTTCATCCCCACCTCATTAGAACAAAGAATGACGTCTTCCAATATTTATACATCAAATGATAATAATCCCTGATATAATCACGCCAGACACACGTTTCCGAAAATTTATTTTGCTAGAGGTTTCGGCAAGAACAATAGATTTTCCTTTTGTGGAACAAAGAAGTTGTTCATTAAGAGGCTTCAATCAATGAAGCCCCAATTCGAAAGGAAAAGTTTTATCCAAAATAAAGTTTTTTTTATTTTATCTATTTTAAATTTAATGTTTCATTCAAACCAACCTATTTCCAATAAGAAAAATTCCCTTTAATATAAAATACAGAATAATAAAAAAACTGAACACATTTCTTTAATTTTAAAGATTAAATCAAAATTAATAACACAGCTAAAATTAAAATAAGATGTGTATATATATATATATTATATATGTATGTATATAAATGCAATTGAAAACAAAATAACAATTGATATGTTTATTCAAATTCTGTAAAAGATATATAACAGTATTATACTTCATTTTAAAGCTTATAGTAAGTATTTAGCTACAAAGGATTCAGTAATTGAAAGATAAAAAATGTATGGAAATATTCTCCAAAGTACTCATTGAATTTATTTTATATTTTTTTCAAGTCAGATAATACTTTTGATCTTAAATTTATTGTAATTTTGTCTCCAAGCAAAAATAATACAATATCTATGGAAGCATCCTATTTTCAATGTATATAATTTTCTTCTAAATTGCTGTATCAAATTTAATAGATTTTAAATACAGAATTTTAGTATTATAAAAGCAATAGAGAAGTTATAAATTTATCTTTTAGCTTTAAATTTATACATAGAAATTTATTTGGGAAGCAATCATTGCATTAAGCTTCATAATAGCAAAATATGTTTGAAAACATTGATATTCATTGGAATGCTTCCTGTCAAATAGAAATTTAAAATCATACTGTATAAATTTTATAATACTGACGTAATATACCATGAAAATTAGTTTATGTTCTGGAAATATCATTCATAGTTTATTTAATTTTGCAAATGAGAAATACCACTAAATTTTCTTTAAATGACACCAATATATAAAAAAATTAATACAGAAAATTTGAGTTATATTGAAATATATAAGACCCTAATTTTCTTCTACTGTATACCTTCAATTTATTTTTCATGGAAAAAAATTTTTCTTAACAAAATTAATTTTATTTTCCATAACGAAAAACTAAATTAACCCCATATGTGCTTTTATTATACATGCATTAAATTCACTTACTTATTGAGTAAATAGTTGCATTAAGAAAGTTTATTTGAGACTAACAGTTTTCGTTATCAAATATTTTTACTACGAAACATTTTTACGTTAATGGCAAGTTTCTCATTCCTCAATATCAAAATTTTCGCTTAAGAGAAAACGTAAAAATGTTTTAAAAACTATATCATGTCATAATACAACAAAAGGTGAGCAATTTCATTCATAGAAAATTGTCAAGTAATTACCAATTCTTGAAAGAGTTTCGAATCATTATGCTAAAATACTCTCTAACTGATTTTTCAAATTAAAATGATTAAAATTATCTATCAATACATAAATTTTACATTACTTTAAAAAATAGTAGTCGTTAGAAGAAACAGTATAGAAGAATGGATTCTGATAGAAAATTCATTTCTTTGAATTTTCTTTATGACAAGTTAAAAATTAAAGTGTAGAAGAGGAATGTATCTTTCGTTCGGCCAAAAATACTCATGACAGATAAATGTTGCAGTTTTGTGCAAAAACTTCAGTGAATTTTGTTGACATATTTTACAAATACTTTATAAAATGTATAATTATAAATGTTGGCATCTCTTACCATTTTAGAAATCTTTTTAAGAGTAAAAAGTAGGATTAAGACCGTATGTTCCCCCAGAGTATCATCAGTGTTCTCATCCGTTAGGCTCACTGGCTCACAGCTTTAAAAGGCAGAAACAAAATTCTTTTATCTGCTTTCAAAGTGGTCACTTCAGATGATTAAAATTTTCTGAAGGTTCCAATTTTTTTGAGACCTGTTCCAACTATTTTGCTGACCAAACTATGCAAGAACAAATACTTGTGTGCCTGAGGATATGTAAGAAACATTTATACATCAATAATTTGATGATGTTTAACGTTATGGACCTGATCTAGCTCTGCTAGCCAAAGGGAACATAATTATAAAGCAACATAATTATAAAGAACAACATAATTATAAAGCATAATTGGAATTACAAATATGCCAACTTTGGACATTTTTTAATGTCAAACTGTCTATTTTATTCTGTGATGTATAATTGCTAAAATATTTTCCACTTTTTTAAACATCACACAGTAATATAAACATTTTTGATCAATAAAATCAGTTTTATCTCCGTTTTTCTCATGAAGACACTTTATCATTGAATATACTAAATTTCCCAAATTGAATTTCCTGGAAATTTGTATACAATGGTAATTACTTTATTTAAGAGATTAATTTATGTATAGAATGGTTAGTCTGCTGATTTTACTAATACTAGAGAAATCATTCTTTTAATTTACGAGGGATACAATCGAGTAAAAATATAAAAATGTATAAACTTAATCATTTTTCTTTATATGAAAATAAATTTGGAATTTTGTAAAAAATTCTTTCTTTGATTTGTAATAAAAAAATTTAAATTTACATTTACATTAAACACTCAAAATAAAATTATCATTACATTCACTTTTATCAAATTAGAGACGGCCAAAATTTTAGCAATTTAACTAAAACATAAACATAAAAAACTTCTTTTGAACATTTAGAATTTTACGAATTCTATTTATTTATTTTTGCAATTAATCAGTACTTATCTTTATAATCATATGCAGTTAATTTTCGTTTATACACAAATATAACGAAAATATTGCAAACCAAAAGAAACTGTTTTATTTATTATAATGGTCTGATTTGAATTGGCATTATTCCCAATGAAATATATGGTCCATTATGGAAGCATTTTCGAAAAGATTTTTCAAAAATCAAGAATATCTTATTAAAAGCGGTATCACACATAGTATAAAATAAGTATGCATTAAGTTCAATTGTGTACTTCCATAAAAATCATATTTATCCTTCTCCTTATATCTTCTTTATACAAAACTCCCATTTCCTTTGGAAGAATCTTATCATCTATATTGTGTTTATTAAACTTTATGGGACACCGTTTCACAATATACCATGTTAATCCGTCAACAATTTATATAAAATTGCACTATTTTAATTAAAAAAATAAATATTTCTAAAAGGTATATTTTATGCGAAATAATTTACCCTTTTGTCATTCATCTCGTTATTATTAATGAAATTTTTATAACTATTATAAAGAACACATTCATTTTAAATTAACATGAAGAGATTCAGCTGATAAAACAGTTCATTGTCAATTATTTTATGATGATTTGTGGTTTATTTTTCTTTACAGCTCTTGAAATTTCTAGTAAATAAATGACACGTATTTAGTCCGAAGCATGAAAACTTTGTCATTAATCTTATTTAGCATATTTTTTAATTTTAAATAATATTATTTTAGCTTAATTTTAAATTGAGGAACGAACAACATCAACGCATTAATTAAAAATTCGGGTTCTTTTTCTATTCTCATATTTATTTGAAAGTATGAAATTACTAATATTACTTGCACATATATAGATATATTACCTTGTTTAAAATTAGATTTTAACATAAAAATAGGAATTTAAAATGATTTTATTTTAATTAGTGTATTGTCGCCTAAAATTCCGTGATACTTTTGAAACAGAATGCAACAAATTAACAATTAATCAAAAATACAATTTCATTTCTTAATTACTTTTTCGAGGTTCATTTGAACTATGTCATAGAACCATATAAGTTATGAAACTTAGCAAAGTTTTGTGCAAGAATGCATTTTGATTGCAATATCACTTAACAGCAGAACTCAATGATTAAATTTCATTTTTGATTTCAAATTTCTCTTTTTTGAATGAACTAAAATTAATTAACTTCCAATCAAGATTAATTTGCGGGAATGATGGATCCACGCATTGTAATGCATGGATTAATTACAGTGTATTAATTTACGAAAGGACTTTCAATTGTGAACGAAATTTTTATATAGTTGGCAAATAGAAATACTATACCTGTTGAAGCTTGATATGTATTTATACTGATTAATTTTCATTCGTTTCAAATTTTGACAATTGTTGGGACTGTTTGTAGAAAAAAATACTTGGAATATTCCATTGGATCTTACATGATTCATACTAAATACTAATATGCTTAAAAAATGCTGAACAGGACTGTTTTGATTTAAATATCTCTTGTAAAGTATAAGAAAAATATTCAATTAACACATACTATTACAAAGCCTTGTTTTTTGTTTTCGTTCCATTGCATAGATTTTAGAAGCATTTTTGAAAGTACAGCTGCACTCGTTCAGTATGTTACAAGAATTAATGACACACAATGTAGCTATTTATTTCTTAGTAGGATCCCTAAATTTTTAACTTTAATACTATCTGGAAATTAAAGTCAGTTTAAATTTATTTTTGAGCTTTTCATTTATGATTTGGAATAAAGAAATTTTAATGTGATAATGGAATACAATATCAGAGTTTTCCTCATTTTGAGAGCTTAAAAGTTTTAACAAATGACTTTTGTTGAACATAAAATTTAAAAATCGGAGTTAAAAAGAAAAACCTAAATTTCTTTTCTAATTCGCTAATGTACTCAGATTTGAATAGTATTAAAAAAAAATATAAAAATTATATATAAAAAAATTATTATCAAAATAAAAAATTATTTATCAGTTCAAAATAAATACATTTGTACGCACATGTTTCTTAAAAGAGTTGTTTGCATTATTTTCTACTTAATGTCATTCGTTTCACATTATAATATATAATAAATCATCATTGTTAACAATGGATTTATGTTGAAGGAAATTATTATTTTAAACAAGAAATCACTATATATTTTATCGCTTAGAATCATTTGAATAATGTAAACTTCCAATTTTTTTAAAAGAATAAATCCTTTATGTTACTATTTTGAATTTCTAATGATATATGTTTTCCGAAATAGAATTAAGAAATTAACAAAATATAGGAATTAAACTTTTTATTTTACATATTTATTCAAATTATTTTAACGAGTTCTTGAAAAACCAATCAATTATTCTGATATTAAAATTTTCATTTATGTCGATATTAAAATACTAAATTAAGCCACTTAACAACGCATAAGAAATGTATGTAACTTCGATATTAAATTTGTTTATTTTATACATTTTAACATGCATATATTGCAAAGGATTGCAATAATGTTCCTTTATACAGGTTCTATTTAAAATGCTACTAAGTTAAGCGCATTGTCATTGATTAGAGTCAAGTTTCATAATTCTCAGAATATTCCGATTCTTAAAAAAATGTGAAATATATTCAGTAGAATCTTTTTTCTACGTAAATTAAGTTTATTCTGAGGGTGTGGCTAGGGAAGGATTATTATTCTGTGGATAAATATTGAAGGGAAAACTTCTTCGCCTTAATGAAGAAGAGATAGAAAGGATAAAAAAAGTTTTTCCAAAGAACGTAGTTATTTATTACTTGAGTGCCACGTAAAGACAAGCTATTCTCATGGTGCTTGCCGTTAATTAGAATTTTATGATGATCTTATGCAAGGAAATTGGATTTTGATTGAGTCACCATAATGGTGAGCTCACTCTCGTCTAAATTAACAGCATTGGACTTTCTTATCTAATAGAAAAGGAAAACATCCATGAGGAAATAAAACAGTTTTAGCATACTAGAACACCACGGTTTATTTATTATCTATTAACGTAAATAAAATAACAACATTAATTTCTTATTTATTGTGTTTAAAGGTACAGGAGAAATTAAATGTATTCGATATAAAACCAAATCAATAGAAAATACTCTAAAATACTTGCATTTCTTTATTTTATAATCTAACTACCAAATTGTTAAAAATATACGTTACTTCGAAACACAGTTTTAAAATCTGTATGAAAAGCTATTTATAATGTAAAATTTAAATGAAAGTAATTTAAACATCATTTATAGTTTTATGAAATATATTCAAATAATATTTATATTGGTTTTAAATTTAAAGCATTTGTATAAGAGGCCAAAAAATAATAGCAAGACATTTAAGTTAATATCAAAATAAAGAAATTTGCGAAAATAAATAGTAAATGTAAATAAGAATAACTTTTTCATGTAAAAGTTAAAAATTTACAAGTACCTTCAGTTGAATATTTATATAAGAATTGTTGATCCTACAGATAGAGTATTTGTATTCCTTTGAATAATTGGCTTTTTATTTAGAGTTTTACTTACTTTTAATTAATTATAATTATTTTATCAGAATTAAACATATATAATTGGCTTTTAAATTTATATAATTTGTTTTCTTGAACAAAAATGAAAAGAAAATTTTGAATATTCTTTTTAAAATTATGTACCTATAAGTAGAGATAATAATTTTGAAAATTAATATATTCGAAATAAAAAGTGTAAAAGTTGCTAAAACATTTTCGAATTCAATTTTTGCCACTAAATGTTATGGTGATTTTCATCTGACATTACTTTTAAGAACAAATACATAAGTATTTTCCTTTTAGCTAAAAAGCTAATTTATATATATATATATATATATATATATATATATATATATATATATATATATATATATATATATATATATATATATATATATATATATATATATATATATATATATATATATATATATATATATATATATATATATATATATATATATATATATATACTTCTAAAGGATAAGGTGTAAACTGAAATCCTTAAATATGCAGTAAAGAATATGAATCAAAATAGTAATATGAGTATATGAATCTAGAAAATTCACATAAAATTAAATCCGTAGCCAGTATAACAATTATGTATTTTTTTCTATTGTTATCATAATATTAATGATTCTCTAAGATTTTCATAAAATCAATTCTAGTAAATTGATGTAAGTTTGTGTGACAAGTAACGTTTTTGATTTTCATTTTATACACAATACATACTAAAATTGTTTAAAATTAATTTTTTAATTTATAACTTATTATATTACTTGATTCTATATATTTATTCAACTTTAATATCAATAATAGAAGAAATTTTTTGTTCCAAATATATATTTATATTCACAAATAAAAATTTGAATTTAAGACAAAAATGCAACTTTTGATTGATTTTATTGATTTGATTTCATGGCAATCATGGCGAACAAAAAGAAACAAATCGTGATGCTTATAAAAATTGTTTAGTTTATTTTTAATAAAATTCCAGTCATGATAAAAAAAACAACTAAGAAAGAAAACTTTGAATTATTTATAAGACAGCTGAAACATTAATAAAATGAAAATTTTAGTTTAGGCATACAAATTTTAAAATTTATACAAAAAGGAAATAGAAATATGTAAAAAGAAAATTATAAAAAAATAAGCAAGAGAATAAAATGTCCAGTTATAATTAAAAATCAAAACTTTTACTAAAGAGAAAATCAAAGGAAAACATCAAAAATGGAAAATGAAATGAAATATACAATAGAATGAAATAAAATTTAATTTTAATTTAATTAATTCATGAGCAAACATAATATACGACATAAATATATTAAAATAAACTATAAACAGATACAAAATTCCAGTTGCAAAGAAGTTTACGAGGGTCACTCTGAAATTTTTGAGATACAACTAGGTTTTTAAAGTTATACTTACAAAGTTTTAGCTGATTCAAAGTAGTCTCTTCCAGCATCAATGCACTTTTGTAGACGAATTTTTGATTTATTAAATGCCTCAAGCCATTCATTTCTTGGAATAGATGAAAAAAATGCAATTATGGCCACATCAATCTCTTCTTCTGAATGAAAACGATGTCCACGTAACTTCCTTTTTTAGATTAAAGAATAATCAAAAGTCGCACATGGTTAGATCAGGTGAAAACAGTGGATGTTCGATCACTTTAATTTGATTATGTTTAAGAAACTCAACTGTATATCCGGCTGTATGCGGATTAACGGCTGTATGCGAAGATGCACTGTCCTCTTTTTGGTGTCATTGTGAAATATTAGTCCCCTAGCATTCAGTTCTTGTAGAATTTCTGGAAGACATTTAGTGGTATACCAGTTTGCTGTTACTGTCTTCTGTCCTTCCACCTTGATAGCTTTGACCAATCCCGTACTTCTGAAGAAAACGGCATGCATCACTTTTTTCAGTGAGCGTTGTTTTTTCGCCATTGTCGGCGTGGGATCATCTTCAAAGACCCATACTTTGCTTTCTTGACGTGTTGGAACGTCAAAAAATGGTACGTACGTTTCATCACCTGTTACAATTTTAGAAATGATGCGGTGACCATCAGCATTTAGCAATTTAAGAGTTTCTTTACTGAATCTGACACGCTCCTCTTTTTGGTGCTCAGTTAGATTATGGAGAACTCAACGGCAAACTACTTTTTTCATATGTAATTCTTCATGAATGATTTTTTGTATGGCTACGGATCCAATGTTAAGTTCCTTTTGTATCATTTGATAGGCGATTATCATCCATTAACATTTTTCGCATGGCAGACACATTATCCGGGATTACTGCTGGCGGCGGCCTTCCTGTGTGTTCTTCATCCTGAAGAAAATTGCAACATCTTCTAAATTCTCTAAACCATCAGAATACAGTTGCACGAGTTGGAGATTCATCACCAAATGCTAATTGCAACCGTTGAACGCATTCTTCTTGATTTAATCCTGCTTTAAAATCGTAGAAAATTATACCGAGAAAATGTTCTCGCGTCAACTCCATTTTCTCTTCTTTTTAAAATTTATTTTACACTAAACAAGTTGAAGTAAGTCAGTAAAAAATCGTCTTCTGTGTTGAAATACTGTGGGTATTTTAAAATTAAACCATTATTTTTATTTTCTAAATTCTTGTCTGCGCGTATTTCAAAAATTTCCGAGTAACCCTCGTATAAATATAAGTAGTATATATATATATATATATATATATATATATATATATATATATATATATATATATATATATATATATATATATATATATATATATATATATATATATATATATATATATATATATATGTATGTATGTATATATATATATATCTGTGTGTGTGTGTGTGAAAGAACTAATCGTTAAAAAAATCATTCATGTATTTTTACGTAGTAAACGTAAATGATATAAATAGCTGTTTAATAAACAATATTAATTGTACCATGCAATCATAGAACTAAAACTTTTCAAACTTCTATGTTCCAAATATTTTTAAGAATACATCAAACAATACATTTTGAAAACGAAGCAATTACCTACAAATAGTTTAACTGGTAATTATTTCTAGCGAAAATGCTTATCATGCAACAAAATTATTCAAATTTTAAATAGTTATTAAAAATTTAATTCCTTTCTATTTCAAATATTTTCTCTTAAAACCAAGAAAGTTGCGCTTTTGAAATACTAAATATTTTTATAATACATTTTTTTATTTTTCTTTTATATTTTTATTAATCAAATATCAGAATTTAATAATATAAAATATATATTATTATTAAATAGTGTTTCCAAAATGTATGAAATTTTTTTATCACTTGTGCATAAAGTTAAATTTTTCTAATTCTTTGTTTGGGGAAATAAAAAATAATTATTTATTGAAATATTAAATTGTATAGAAATTAATTTACATGAATAATTTTCATATAAGTATTCCTTTTTATCATGAAATGAAAGAATATGAAAAAATTAATCATGTTTAATATCTTCTATACAGAAGATTCTTCTTTAACGGTAATAAAATTCTTCTTCATATTACCATTATTACCGATGCAATTATTTACATAAACATATAAAATAAAATTGAATATCCTTTAATCAAATATGTATCAATTAAATTTTTATTACATCTGATTTCATCTCATTAAATATACGTAAATAAGCAAAAAATTAAGATTAAATATTTTTGTAGTTTTTGATTAAAGTAAATCAGAATTTGATCATGATATCACAATATGAATAATATTAACTGAGTTAAATGAAAAAAATCTCGATTCAAACAGCAAATCATTATGTAAATTTAAAGAATTATGTATCAAGCTCATGGATATGATTAACAAATTGAGTTTAAAAAAGAGCATATACTGGCCAGAAATTATGCGAGACACTTCTCATAAATTTAATTTACTGAGAGTCTAATAACTTTCCACATTATAATTCAGGATTCTTCTAAATATAAATATTACACATTAAAAGTCAATTTAGAAATACGAGAGCAAACTAAAAGTTAAAAAAACATTTTCTTAAAAATTCTCTGTTAGTAGCTCTCAGAAAGTTTTAATGGATTGACGTTTCTTTCTCAAAGATTCAGCTAGTTTAAATAACTCATATTTTTCGATCATGAATGCTTTATTTTTTAATGTACTTATCTTGTGAGGAAGATGTTGTTTAAAAGAAGTTAATGTTCAATGTATTTATAAGATTAGCATTTCCCTAATGATTTAAACTGTGGGAAGTAAAAATTTCAAGAATATAAAAAGTTAAAGAATTATTGTTGCGCACATATTATTAAAATACATAGCAACATTCCATCATTTTAACGACGTTAAAACTTTTATGTAATTTGCGTGCTAGAAACTAGGAATTTAATATTTTTTTTTCTTCAAACCAGAGAAAGTTTTGTTTCTTTTAAAACGACTTCTTATTTTATGACTTAAGACAAATACCATAGTAATAAATAACCTAAATAGAATCTAATTTTCTTTAGAAATTTTACATTTGATAAATTAAATAGAATTTAAAAGAAAAGATAGGCAAGAGCACTGTATTTCAAATAATGATTAGATAGAGTGTTTATAACTTACAATAACAAATTCTATACTTCTACATTGAAATTGCAGTACATAACGTTATGTACTTATACAAAATAATATATACTATGTTTGTTTAATTGTTGAATGAAGTTTTATGCCTGTTTGTTATAGAGTATTATTTCATGATTTTAAAATGTTTCTTATCATTATTATTAGAAGCTCTTTGACATAATTATGAATTATTGTCTTTGTGATAAGGACAATATACATTACGAATCTGATTTTCATTCCTTTTTGATACACTTAAATTAATTTTTGTTGTTATATTGTGACATTAAATCCCCAAAATGTCAATGATAATTTGTCTTTGTGATAAAAATTTTAAGGACAATGAAAATTACAAATTTAAATTTCCTTCAATTTTGATACATTTAAATTAATATTTGTAGTTATATTATGACATTAATTCTAAAAAATGTAAATTTCTTTCATAAAATTTTACTTTAAATTTTAAGTTTTAGACATACAACAGAAATTGTTAGACAAAATAAAGGTTAAAATTACAAATGTGCACACAAATAATAAAATACAAAGGTTATAATTAGAAAAGTGCAGGCATATTCTCATCGAATGCATTTTGTTTTCTACTAAGAAAACCCCTGAAGTTACGAATTCAATATCATAAAAAATTCGTGAAATAATAAAAGAGTCTTCAGTAAAATTTTTTATCTTAAGAATCCAGTTGAACACATGCTTGTAAAACAAACATTTCTCTAAAACTTTTAAGTTGTTAAAAAGAAATACGTGTAATTACTGAATGCAAATTATCATCTAAAAATAAATATGAAATTTAATCTGAACGTAGAACTAAATTAATTTTTATTAATTTAATTTAATAAAATAGAAACTTTTGAAACAAATTTATAAATATATTAGTTTCAATACACTTAATATGTTTTTTATATACTCCAATTGTAGATCATATCAAAAAGACAGTCTATTATAAATATCATTTTTATTTTATTGATGTTTTAAAAAAGACTAAATATTTTAAAATTTCTGTATAAATATTTTAATCTATAAAGATTACTAGTTCATTATATAAAAGTGCTTATATTTCTTTCAACAAATCGACGATTTATTTTGCACAAAATTACTGTGTCAAAAGTGCTTTCGTTATGATTTTAAAATAAATGAAATTCCATTTTGAATTATTAAATAATATAATAATAAGACAGGTTAAAAATATAATATTAAGGCAATTTAGTTAGATTTGATTGATTAATATTGTAAGTATTCTAAAATATTTTATTATGTATAAATGTTTACAAAATGTCTAGTACCACCAATTAATATATATTTATACTCCTTAATTATATCGTTTAGTAAAATAAAATACCTATATCTTTTACATTCACTTTATGCATAAACAAAAAATTTGAGTGCTAAAGGTAAAGAAACATATTATTTATTGAATACTAAAAACACGGAAGCTAATTTATCTAATTAACTTTATATTTCACTGTTGAAAGAGAAAACAATTTCACTTAAAATGATAACACCTTATATATAATATTTACAACGCTATATTGAATGAAAAAAATTTCATACATTTTTTATTTTTTTCATTCCTAATATTCATTTTTAATTAATTGGAATAAACATTTCTACAACAAAATAAAAACCTAAGAGTAATGTAGTAAAACACACAATAATTATTTAGAAATAAATTTAATATAACTTATTTTTTAAAAACTTGTATTAAAATTCCCATTCATAAAAAATAATTCACTCCAAAAATAAATTTAATAATTTTTATTTTTGCAGTTCATTGTCTTTAACAATGTAAATATCAATATTTATGTATATATAAATTTTATATTAAATGTTAAGAAATATATAAGAGAAGAGGAAATTGAATAAGTTATAAAAATAAATCATGGCATAAAAATGTTATTGTTAATGCTATTTTAGTTATTGTTTATAACATATGGTTCATAATTTTAATAAATGAGAGAGTAATATTGATTTAATAAAATGAATTCATTTTCTTTCTTATATTTATTTGAGAAATCGTATATCATTATGTTTCTTATATTGTTTTCCTACATTGTATTAAAGGAGTCCTTTTTTAATCTTTTAATATATTTCATATAAAAATATTTATTAATATATATATGAGCAAAAATACCTTAGTTTATCATGTTGTACAGAAATTACTGTCTTTTTTTTTTACTCCAATAAGATATGCTTAGAAAATTCTCAAACACATCGGTATCATTATTGAAAACTATTTTACTGAAAATTGTATGCATACATACACAGCGATAAGGACCAGCCCTGGACTGTACCGTAAGAGTTTGGTATACTCTCCCAACACAAATTGTCTCATAATTTCGAATCACGTTCAGATGGCCAAATCACAAATGAGCTGGCATTGTCTTCTCCCCTTCCACATCACATCAACGGAAATACTTTGGACGTCAAAAATTAACGAGTTCATGTCCCCAACCCAAAGAGCTCCAGCAACCTAATGCAGGGGAACATGGTCACACTTCCATTCACTACCCGCGGCAAATGGGCATTATTTTTACTGATTTTAACAGAAATTTTCCTGAAGATACAGAGCCATCGGCGCTTAGTGAAAATTTCGTATGTTAATGATTCATGTACATATTTTTAGCATTAAATTCCCTCATATTTTTTAATTGTTTTCATTGCAATAATATCTTTTTTACATAAAAATATATTTATCATTACCATGAATAAGAAAATAATACAAGAAAACGGCAATAGACTATACAAATTATATACTCTTCCCAGTCATATATTGAAAGTATTCAGAATAAATCTTATTCGTACTTCTCTTCATTTTATTTTATTCACAGATTTTCAGTACTATTTCATTTCATTATCTTTATTGTTTCATGTGTGTAGCCGAAAAATTCTATTTTTTAGAAGAAACTGCATGCCTTCTTTTTAAACGTTCTTCTTATTTCTGTTTCAATAAATGACTGAATAACATAATTTATTCCACAGTAAAATAATGCAGCATAACAACTTCTTTCGAATTTAAAACGGTATTAAAAATATTAAATCACTGAAAGATGAGTGAAAAAATAAATACCTATTGCTTATTTACTATGCTTTTCAAGGAAAAAATTATAAATTTAACTTGTGCATACATAGTTCCATAAATGTCCTTACATTTGTGAATCTTCCAGGAATAAATTTTTTATGTTTTACTGTTTATATTAAGGATATTAATGTATATGAGATTTCTATTTCCTTTTATGTGTTTCATGCATTTCTCCTATTTCTCGCTTAACGCAGAAAATTAGCATATTTGATGACTTTTTAGATTGCTTACATATGTATTCTATATGAATATAGGATCTAGTAATCAATTAATTTATTTGCTTGAATCAAGTTCAAATAATGAAATACAGTATAGCTTAATGTGTTATTTTTTGCATAATTTAATACTGATACATTATTGTTTAAGTATTTATTGTAAAATTAGTGAAATATTGATTAATGTGTCCAATATTAAATTTATATCCACATGCGTTAAAAAAATTGACAGTGTTAAGGTACCCTTTTATCTGAAAGTCTTTCAACAGTATTTGTTAATCTTTAATTAGTTACGTAAATATTTTTAAAATATTTATTATTTTCCCTTATTTTTGTGGTATTTTTTGTTTCTCTTTCATAATAAAAAGAATATTTAAAATAAATAAGAGAATTATTATTGAAACTGTAATTCAGATTACAGTCCAAAATTTAGCTGTATAACAAGTATGTTTTCCGTAAATAAATGCCTCCTTAAAAATTTATTATTCAAAATTTATAGAAAAATTTATTTTTTATTTCAATGTATAAAAACTATAAATAGGCTTCTCTTTCAAATACTCTTCTTTTACAAAGTATCCAGTATACCATAAAAACACTTTATTGTACAGATTTATTTTCAAAGCTGGAAAAATTTTTTTTATTAAAAATAACTTCGCAAATATATAATAAATAAAATTAAATATTAAAGACTATTTTCAAAAAGTGAAAAAATTAATCCTGGAAAACACTGCGACGAATATATATATATATATATATATATATATATATATATATTAACCGATGTATTCTTCCTCTTCAAAGAAGTTCTAAATGAAGAATATTTTTAGGTTTTTTTCAACAATATTTGTTCTTTTAAAAATACAAGCCAAGATATAAAATGTTGCATTTTTTATTTACTAAGTTTGGAATTTTTTCTCTGTACAAAAAATGTACATTTTTCTATTCTAGCAAACATTTTTTATAGCTTTTGCTCATAGCTAAATTATTAGATATAATCATAAGAAATTGACAAAAGTTTGCATTCAATTTTTAGTTTCCCCCCCTTAATTTTAAAAAAATATATATTGAATGGGAAAAAAACGCGTTTCTTTCACTGGAAGAAGTTTTTAAAAATAAAATAATTTTTTTTCAAATTGAAGAATACGTTTTGCCTTCATTTTAATATTCCATAAAATGTACTGAGCTCAAAATCAATTATGTAGCAAAAAATGTGATAAAGAAATATCCAGATAAAAATGGAAATCATAGAATTAAAAAAGTATCAATTTCTTTTTTAACACTGAAGTATTTTCTCTAAATCTTTAATAAAAGAAAAAAATTACGGTATCAGTATTGAGCGATATATTTTTCCTGTAGTACTGGATTTGTTAGAATTTTAAATGTAGCCTTTTTTAATCCTGTATATTATTTTAAATTTTAATACAGTGTTTAATATTATGTATAGTTAATTTGAATGAAATCTTTAAAAAATTGAAAAGGTTAAATAATTTTATGAGAGTTAAAAACGAAGAATTTTAACCACACATTATTAGTAGTTAAACCATGAAAATATATAAAATAAGTTTAATTTTTTTCTAGAAAACCACATGTTCATTTGATGACGTCGCACCCCGGAGTTAAAAATTAAAGCTTTTTATATGACAAGGTAAGAAACTAGCTATTGAACTTTAGAATCACTGCTTTTCGTTTTTAATATAATTCGATTTAATTTTCATTGCGTTTAAGAGTCTGTTCTTATCCTTGATGATAGGGAAACATTTAATTTTTTTGCTTTTCTATTAATGTAGTTCATTTTGGCATGTTTTGGATAATTGAAATTTTACATAATGTGATATTTTATATCCATTAAATTATTATATACATGTTAGAGTACTTTTGTAATAGTGTATTAAAAATAATTTTTTTATTGTTGATGAAATATTTAAAGGTTTTGTTGAAACTATTAATATTTAACAATTTTTTATTCATTCCTTTTTACGCTTTTAATACCATTATTAAGATACTGCTGATCACAATGTGTTTCTTTCCATGAAAAACATTTAAACTGATAATGTAATCAAAACTAAGTCCAAAGCACCCTTCATAGATTATTTGAAATATATGTTAATAAGGATGAAAATATCATTGGCAAGTAAAGTACATTATTTTGTAACTACGAAGATTTACTAAGACAACAAATATAACAAACTGAAAAACGCAGACACTCAATTAAAAAATTTAAATGTCAATGAATAATGTGTAATCGTTAATAAAGTTAGAAATTGAAAGTTACAAATAAACTGAAGGAAATGACAACAAAAGAAATCGCATAAAAATCATTTTATGTTCAAGATAATTCAATAAAATTCACAATGACTTAAATTTTATTTAATGCATTCATTTAGCTTAAGTCAATAGCATTAATTATGCTTCATATAACATTTCTCTTACAGGAACGAGTAAATACATTCAGATTTGCTTATGCTAATGTCCCAAAAAAGTTATAAAACGGCAAAAGATGATTGAAATGCAAAGCTTTACATACTCGGATGGCAACATGCCAACATCAGTAGGGAGATTTACCATTCATTAACCTCAATAGCTTTTAAGCTTTTCCCTTTCTCGGTTATTCTTGGTAAAAGGAGGGGGAAAAAAGGAAATTCCTTTTATATCCTTATCTAATTCATCGATCCCTTCCATACTTTATGATAAAGAAAAATGTACAAAATAAAAGAGATTAACCATTTTACTCCTAAATTAACTCTTCCACATTTCAGGATAGCACGATATATACTTTATTTCACACTTCTTTAACCACAGAAGTTCATGTGTATCATAATTTTACGACGTATTATAAAATAAATTTAATATATAATTTGTAAATTTAGTAAATATATTTTTTATTTACCTTAATGTTAAATTTGTTGTTTTCCCGTTTGACGTGGATTATAAACATGATGAATCAATTAGGAAATTCTGTTTTATCATATTTAGTGTAAATATTCAATTCATTGCAGAATATTCAATTTATAAAATTTTTAATTCAAAATTTTAATAGAAATTAATTGAACTCAAGAAATATAACAAGGACCATATTCAATCTATAAAAAATGGACATAAATATATATAAGTATGAAAGTATATAGTAATGTAGATAATATATATAAATAATGTATATTAAATTGTGCGTCGAGAGAAAGAAATTAACCCAACTGATACTAATACTATGGAGAGAATAATAATCATATCGGTTGATTTTATCAAACATTATAAATATATGTGATGTAGCTTAGAAAATTCTTAGATATAGAAACTTATTTTAAATATTTATTTTTTTATTGACAAAAGTAATTGGTGAAAAATAAAAACTCGTGAGAAGTTTTCAAAAGATATATTAAGGGTCAAATTAACGAACGAACTTCAGAGTATTTATATTTAGGTAAAATTTAAATTATTTAGGAATAATTTGAATATGTCATTTGATTTTAAATAGCATTTATGTTTCATTTAATAAACTAAACTTCACATTAATGTGAAATTTCATATGAATTATGTGAACAATGATATTTTTTCACTTCCATTTCATTCTTCACACTTTTAATTGCAAAATATTGTTTATAGTGAATTTATGAATATCTTTATAAGTTTCTAAGATGTAACCATAATTTTAGAGACCTTATTGATGTACATAGTTGAAATAAAATTTCTTATAAATTGAAGGAAATATAATATTTATCACACATTCATTTTTCAATCTTCACACTTTTGAAAGTCTTCCAAGTTTTAAAATTAACAAATTCTGAAGAATAATATAAATGAATAGTTTAAGTAATTATTTAATGTACAAAATTTAATCGACAACGAAATAAATGCATTTTTGATGAATTAAATATAAATAATCAATGACAACAAAGGAATTGTTCTAATTGTGATAAAATTAATTGTTTTGAAGAACACTGATAAATTACAAAAATGTAAAAACAACTGAAACAATTTACTTTAACATTGGATTGTTACACGGAATAGAGATTAATCAAGCGCATCTATCTTCTATTGTAATGAAAATTGTTATTTAGAGGGGGAGAAAATCTTAACATGTAAGTTTTCTTTAAATTTCTCTTCAAATGACAGTTTGAATCCGCGAGCAAAGTTTTTTCAAAATTCATCTATAAAATATCAAAATTCAGGGATCGTACAAAACAACTAAGAACGATATTAACAGTTTTAGGTAAAAATATCTCGTTTAGAATATAACTTATGAATTAGATGGATACATGTGACTTATTTTCAAACTGTAATAACTGCAAATTAATTGAAATTTTTGGCATATAGTGCCTGTAATTAGGGCTCAGTAGTGAATACGTTTTGAAACTAAAATAATATACATTTTCAATTATAATAACTTTTTGTAAATGAAGTTCAATAACACTGTAATTGAAATCAAAGATGTATATTGGCATGAAAAAATATTTCCATTGAAGCCATAAATTTAATAATTTAGAAATAATTTGTGAATGTGATTAAATTCTTCTGAAAATCTTTTAATCTAGGTTTATTCTAGGTAAGATACGTAAATATTATTAGAATACTGCTCTGCAGAATAAAAGGTTAAGCAATAGATGCAAGTACAAGTTTTGTTGATGTGTGTGTGTGTGTATTTCCATAGAAAAAGTTAACTAAATACTCATTTTAGTGATGTTAATAAAGCAAAAATAAATAATTAATTTAAGCACACAACATAACCACTGATATTCTTAATTCGATGATTAATTTTAACATTAATAACCATTAAAAATTTCGTAATCCCATGTTTAGCATCAGAGTTTTTATTATTTTCCAGCCTCAAGCTTCCCAGAAGTTTTGTTACTTTATAAAATATAATCTTTTAAGTTGGAAAACTATTTGCAGTTTGTAAAAATTTGAGATAATCCACATACAAAAAGAGCTGCAAATCATTAAACTAAGGACAAAATTCTCATAAATTAACTTTTTTTCAGTTTTAAATTCTGCACGCTCTCCTTAATCGACTTTTAATGCAGAGAAGGTGTTTTCAAAAAGCCATCACAGAATTAAAATAGGGACGTTTATTAGCTTCATGCATTAAAAGGTGCATGGGCTTTTAATAAGTTATAAGAATTAAAAAAGGCATATCATCATAGGAGATATGCCTTTTTTAATGCATATCTCCTATGAAAGGCATGCATGTTATTTATATATATATATAATTTATAGCTCATTTATGCAGTTTTTGTTTTTACTTAAACACCTCCATAGCTGGAAATTGAGAAAAAAATTATATTACCATCACTTATCTTATTCAAATTAACTTATATTAACTAACAGCTTAGATCAACTAATAAGAACATATATCATTTCGAAAGTTAAACTAGTACAGTACATAAATTATAAAAACACCCTTATCATGAAAAATGTTTTAATCAATCTTCTTTAGTTAAAAATTTTAAAATTATAGAATAAAATCTTTAGTGCAGCTCACTTTTCTCTGAAGCATGCAGAAATTTCAATAATTCTAAAATAACTAATGAAAAGGCATAAAAGTATTTGTATACTACCCAATTTAGTCATACGAGTCTAATTTATAATTATATGTATATAATTATATATATAGTATATTATATATATTTTTAAAATATCAGGATATATTTTGGACATGTACTCATTCAGTATACAACTATATTGTAAATATCGCAGAATGTGTACAAAATATTGTATTCATATGAATGATATATTTTATATTTATTTTGTTTTAAATAAAAATATATATTTCAATTTGTCATTTCTTCTCATCTTTCTTCTAATTATACTTCAGTATTTTATAAAATTAATATTTGCCCAACAAGAACTGTAATTGATGTATTAAAATAATGATGTTTTAATTAATTTAAATAAATTCCATACTCAATTTCTTTTAAACTTTGGAACAAACACACAAACGACTAATTTGTCAAACTATTATCTGATTACTGTTTTACATTTACATTAAAATGAAATATTTATATTGGTAACACAAAATTTATAACTTTGCAAAATAAAATAATAATTTTAATCACTTATTTTTGTTTTATAACTTATATATAAAATAATAGTTTTATAACTTACAATTTGTTTTTTCCCGTAATAAAGTATATTTAAAGATAGAAAAGTAAATATATTCATTAATTATATATTTAAACTTCAAAATAATTTTCGAAAATATTTCGTATATAAAAAATTAGAATTTATTACTAATATTGTAATACCTTTGCAATATAAAGTAATTAATTTATCAAACTAGTTGTGATAAAAATATATAGTAATTCGAAATTCACTGATTACTGTCAAATGAAAACATGTTTCTTTTTATCTCAAAAGTATTCCAGCACGTTTTCATTGTAAATATATTTCATATATAATTTATATCTTTATATAAGTAATTAATCGTAATATTTTATAAAATTAATGAAATGCTAAATGGAGAATAATAAAGCTAAAAGACGATATATAGTCAACAGATGGAACATATATTCAATAGATAATTCAAAATTTAAAAGAAACACAGAATGAAAGAAAAATGAAATGATGGTACCAGCAATTATCTCTGATGCAATGTTACATTATTACATTAATAAAGTTTAATCAGTAGTGTCTTTCTTTTTACAGATTATACAAAAAAAAATGTAATACAACATTTTTAAAATCATCAACAGTTTAAGATTTATTGATCAGTAAATCGCTTTCAAAGCATTTATGTTAGTTAATATTTTCTTACAAAATTTCATAATAAATGAAATATAAAATTTTAAAACTCAAATAAATACTATTTTCTCCTTTACTGCGTTTTATTCTTTGCATTTTTTTACTTCTTTATATTAAGCAAGTTAGATAAATACATTTAATTTAAGTAAGACTGCACTTGCACTGGTATAATATCTCAATCGAAATCCAAACAATTTCTTAGTAAATGTTCATCAGAAAATTCTAATTAACTGTGAACACCATAAGAATAGCAATTACATAATGGGAAGAGTAATAAATAAACGCTTTTCTTTTTCCACTCCTTTTATTTCCATTTTCCCTTCCTCATCAAAACGAAGAAATTTTGCTCCAAATATTTATTCGCCGAGTAATAATTCTCCGTCTACTATACTCTTAGTGAAAACTTTGTTTGTTTGGAAGGAGGGCTCTACTTAGCAGCATATTTTGTGATCTTCATAAAAGAGAAACTACAACATAAAATGTTTTTTAGTCAAAGAAAACTAATAAGAGTTATAATAAAGCAAACTATTTGTTTGAATTGTGCTTACTATGAGAAATAAATTTTAATGTTTATGTATATTCTTACTTCAGTTATCCTTAAATTGAGAATATCTGGACAGAAATTAGATAGTTTTAAATGCAAGATATTTTACAATCCTCTACTAAATATTTATGGTTAAAATAGTTTCTATTACAAATTATTTTAATTAATTTTTTAAAGTAACTTGAATAAGATTCATAAATAATATTTACTTTTCATAGAATTATTGTTTGCTGGAAAGTCACACTTTTACTGAAGAAATTATTTTCAATAATTATATCCATGACTAAATTCCATTCTTTTAAAAATCTGAACACAACAGGTTTTTTTTTTTTTTTTTTTTTTTTTTTTGTTATAACATACTGTTAATATTACGTTAAAATGGATAATATTTAAAAAATATTAACTGTAATTTTAACAAGTGAATGCTCAGTAACTTCAAATTTGTTTTTTTTATATATATTATTTATTTTGTGATATTTAATTAAGAAAATTATAAGCTTAAAATATTATAATATATATAATTTATTCTGTTGACAGCATTAATATTACTATATTAAATCCACGAAGCGATTATTTGAGTAATGTTTTGAACTCTATGCTTTGGTTTTGGCTTGTCAATTTGAAATGTCAAGAGTGTTATCAATTCTCGGTATTTTAGACTTTTACCGAAACGTACTTACGTCTTTGAATTCTATTAGCTTTGAGAATAACACAAGAAATTTATTTTCACTTATTTAGGTTTGTAATAATTCGGGAATTACAATAAGATTATTTAATAATTAGTTTCTCAAGTACGTACAAGATGGTACATTCACCTCACACACACATGACAGACTCACAAGACGATATGCCTTTTATTGAATGCGAATATAGCATACTAAAATATACATCAAACTCTGTATGGTGATAATGCACCTCTAGCTATACAATTAGCTTCAGAACCTGGAATCTCAAATTTCACAGTGTTTTTGTGTCCTAATGCAGGATATGTTTCTGTTAAAAAGAGGCATTCATTGTTAAAAATCTGAGCTATTAAATTCTATTTCCAACAAAAACGGTGTTGAAGAAGTCAGACATACCAGAAACGAAAAACTAATTACCACTACAAATGATTATAAAACTCCAACAGAATTTTGTAGAATCCAAACAGTATTAATTGTCCCTGAAATTTCCCAAATACAAATTGAATAATATACTATGAAATTCATTATCCCGTTTGTCGTAGTGTAAAACGACATAACCAAAACCTGAGAACATAAATGTGTTTACATTTATTGCACTTTAAATTTAAGAGTTTCCTCTTTTCCTTTCAAACTATGCTGTTATAATATAAAGAAAAAGATGTAATAAAAATTCACACAATAAGACAAGTGCAATAAAAGAATAAATTTTTCTTTTCGGAAGGGATGAGTGATCTGGAGAAAATTGTAAGGAAAATTTATATTTTATGATATGTTTTATATGTAAATTTGACCAGTCTGGATTGAGGGGGAGAGATTTCTGACCTATCCCATAGAAGTGTAGGAGGTACAATGGAACTTTGGAAAACAATGTCATAAAGAGGATTAGCTAAGACGAGAATTATGAAAATTTAAAAACGGCATCTAAAAAAGGTGAAAACACACAGAAACCCCACAGAAGTCCCTCGCATAGAGTCCACAGTCTAAGATGGTGGACTGTGTCCTCACTGAACCTAATGAGAAGCTAAAAATATGTTAGTTGTAAGCGGAGTAAAACTGTCCTGTCCAGTAGGAGGTCTTTTCTCGACTTCCCTGAATGCAGCTGCAGATGTCCGACAAAGATGACGATAAGAAGTCTGAAAAGACTAAGTCTGAAACGACTAAGTTTGAAAAGAGATAACAAAGAGAAAGGGGAAAGCTTGTGAGGAATGAGCAGGCCAAGCGAGATACTGAATAGTGGCCAAGTGAGATGTGGAGATATCAGCGGATGGAAATGCAAAGCAAAGATGACGAGTAGAGGGCGGGAAGTAGATGAAAAAAGAGAATCATCGACACCGGAAAGTGGTAATACCATTAGCGATAGGAGACACCACAATACTACTTCTAAAAGGGTTGAGTCTGATCTCTCGTTCCTTTTCCGTCTTGTCACACTCAGTTATGATATATTAATGTGTAAATGTCATAAAAAATAAAAATGTTAGAATTTCAATTAATTAATCTAGAATGTTTTCATTATAAATGTATTATAAATATGAATTATATCATCATAAGAGATTTCAATATTAGACATATATCATAAGGAAGCTGTTCCACTTCAACAAAAAATATTTTCAACTTATTAAAAAATCTTGTACCAGAAATGTGAAAATCCTCCATTATTCCAATTTTAAAACCAGGAAAGATGGCCAATCTTGTGATATCGTACCGTCCTATATCCCTAACTAGTGTCATTTGTAAATTAATGAAAAGAATGATTTTGAAGAGATTTTTGACCATGTATCAACAATATCTTTCTTTTATCCCAGACACCAAAAATTTCTGCCGCATTGAGGTTGTGTTAGTAATTTATCCAACATTCATCATCACATAATTTCTACCAGATCCTAGAGAAAATTTGTTATTTTGGTTGTAGTGGATATTTCCCAGGCCTATAATTCAGATTGGCCAGACGACCTTGTCTATAAATTACATCTCCATCAAAGGAAATGCTGCTTCTTGGATTCAACAGTTCATCATAACTCGCTATTTTCAAGTAAAGCGAAGAAATAAGCTATCTTCATCAGCCACCTCATTTAGGGAAATTCTCCATACACTAGAAACAAGTAGAACCCCATAGAACCCCAAGAGAGCGTGTTATCACCATTCCCGTTCTCAGTGCTTATGTCAGAACTATACCATACCCTATCCCCTGACATCAAATGCTTCATGTGAGCTGATGATATATTTCTACTATATGAATCTGTTAATTTCGGAAAACATCACCTGAAACTAACATCTGCATTTGGAATATTACAAAATTGGTGTCAAGAATGGAAGTTATCGATAGACCCGCAAAAATATTCTAATGATTAACTTTTCTTCAAAACGTCAACAATCAAATTTCAACTTGTTCATCAACAATCATCCTATTTCCTGTAATTACATTCGGAATTTAAGCAAGTCATCACTATCCCCCTGTGCTTCAGCTTGGGAAAAGCTAACTTACAATCGAATTAATCATAATCATCCACTGGCAATTAAAGTCAAATTGTGGCTCCACCAACAAGGAATAAATACCTCATGCATATTAAAAGTCATAACAGATTGGCCAGAAATGTCAAAAAAATCTCCATTTGTTACTCGGGTCTACCTTTTCAGGCTAAATCATTCCCAATAAATATAATTTCTAAGCTATTTCAATAGGTTTGTGAGTCATCATGGCAGACAGATACGCTGATTGGTACAGATGTTTCCAAGCAGGGATCAAATGTGGGCGTTGCAATACTTAATTTTACAACAAGTGTATCAATAACCGGGAAAATTAGTTCCATAAACTCCACCTTCTCGACAGAGGCTATGGCACTGCTTATTGCAGTCTCTAAAATTTGCACTGAACCCAAAAAATATGTCATTTTCACAGGTTCACTTTCTTACATCTCTGCTCTTTTGGACTGCTCCAAGACATCAACTATTATTCAACTGCTTCGATTCCAAATGATTCAATCTACTCAAAAGTGCTTGTCAATAGAGTTAGTTTGGGTTTCCAGACATTCATGTATTGCACTCAATGAAATCGCAGACTCATTGGCGAAAGCAGCAACACTGAGTCCGTATACTGTACGATATTTTTCTCCTGAAGATCTGAAGCAACACATTGAGAAATTTTACTTTAAAGAAAGTCTCAATCAATGGAAAAATAGCAAATATGCTGAAGCATTCACTCATCTCCCATCTCTTAACAGAAGTTATATCTGCTCACGAAATCGCGACTAGAAGACGTATGACTGGCCAAGGCATGAACAAGATCTTTTCCTACAAATTCGATTGTATTTAGGTTTAATCTCTGGCATACAGACCTCTGTCAGTGCGGTGAACCTGAAACCATAGATCATATTTTCCTAGATTGTCTTTTATACGAACATCTGAGGAATCAACTACAGAAAAAATTAGCAAAGGGAATATTATCATTCTCTTGGATATTTGAACTATCTACAAATCCGGAAATTAAAATTCTTGCTTGCTGTGAATTTCTACGTGGGTCTAACAAATTCTAATCATAATGAAAAATGAAAGTTTATACTCAAAATCGTTTAAATATTTTCTAACACAAATTAATAAATCCGAATTTTTTCTTTTCATATCAAGATGTATCTGTTAGGTACACCGATTTCAATTGAACTCCAATTGATACTTAAATTGATACTTTAAGTTGTTACTTAAATAATGTTAGTCGATTGACTACAAAAATTCTGTCCAAATACTTTTTCAATGAGAGATACAAGCATATTATCATAAAGATCCAAAAGTGTCCGCCATAACCTACTTACCTGCCTACTTTATTAAAAGGTAATACATCTTCCCAAATAACCTGTAGAAGATATACTAAAAATAGATTTTTATTTTTTAAAATTTTTTAAAAATAAATTGATTATTACTACTCGGTTTTTCACTTTTATATTACAAATTAATTTGATTTGATTTAAATATAAATGATTGTTTTTGTTTTGTTTTTCTATTTAAGAAAAAATACACTTAAATTTTTACTAGATTTTCATAGTTTGATTATAAATAATTTTATTCATTTTTGTTCTATTTATTTGCTCTTGAATAAATTGATTTTATTTATTATGTCTGCAGTATACACAAATGAAACATCTTTATATTAACCATAAAATATTATATTAAGCAAATAGAATTTACAAAGAACTATATCTAAGGCGGAAATGAGTGTGACAAGGTTAATTAACTAAGAAGAAATTACTACCCTAAAAATGCCTCACTTCAATGCATCGAATCATTTCATTCAACAATACATGATTTTTGATAAAGTAATACCATTTATTGAATTGTTTATTGGCTTCTACGTCACCCGAAAATTTTATAATTTTGGTTTAACAAATGCTTTCCCACATTAAAAATAAATTACGCATACATATTGAAGTTGTCTTTCTAATGGATTTCATGTGTCAATATAAACAACAAACAATTATGGTGGCAATAGTTTCCTCTTGATAAGGAAACAAAAACGAATTTTTTTTATTATGTATATATATATATATATATATAAACACATAATATATATATCTTATATGTATATATATATATGTATGTATATATATATATATATGTATATATATATATGTATATGCGTATATATATATATATATATATACTATATATATACACTACTGGACATTAAAATTGCTACACCAAGAAGGCGACATTCTATAGACGTGAAATTCATACGAAAGGAAGAAGGTGCTGTGATATGCAAATGATTAGCTTTTCAGCGCATTCAGACAAATCAGGCGCCAGTAGCGACACCTATATTGGGTTTAAATGAGGAAATTGTTCAGCCGGTTCCTCATACACAAATTGCATTTGAACGTTGTTGCCTGGTGAAAAGTTGTTGTGATGCCTCGTGTAAGAAGGAGAAATGCGTACCAGCACGTTTCTGACTTTGATAAAGGTCCAATTGTAACGTACCGTGATTGCGGTTTATCTTATCGCAGTATTGCTGCTCGCGTCGGTCGAGATCCAATGACTGGTAGCAGAATTGGAATCGATGGGTTCAGGACGATAATACGGAACGCCATGCGGGATCTCAACAGTCACCTATCACTAGCAGCCGAGAAGACAGGCATATTATCCGTATGGCCATAATGTATCGTGCAACCAAATCACGAGCCGTGAGTCAAGAAATCGGGTCGTGTGGAAGACAACAAGTGTCTGCACAAACAGGTCGACGACATTTGCAGCAGCATGGAATCTCAGCTCGGAGACCATGGCTGTGGTTTCCCTTGACGCTGCATCATAGACAAGAGCGCCTTCAATTGTGTGATCAACGACGAACCTGGGCGCACGAATGGTGAGACTTCATTTTTTCAGATTAATAGATGTTCCGTGTACAGCATCATGATGGCCGCATCCGTGTTTGTCGGTATCGTGGTAAACACGCACTGGCAGCGTGCATTCGTCATCGTCAAACTGGCCCATCACCTGGCGTGATGGTATGGGTTGCCATTGGATACACGTCTCAGTCACCTTTTGTTCGCATTGACGGTGCTTTGAACAGTGCAAGTTACATTTCTCGTGTGTTACGACCCATGGCTCTACCCTTTATTCGAGCCCTGCGAAACCCTACGTTTAAGCAGGATAATTCCCAACCGCATGTTGCCGGTACTGTACGGACCTTCCTTGATACGGTTTGTACGGCATTGTACGGACCTTCCTTGTCAGTCACTACGGTTGATGAACTGTGGCATCGTGTTGAAGCTGCATGGTCATCTGTACCTGTACATGCAATCCAATCTCTGTTTGACTCAATGCCCAGGCGTATAACTGCTGTTATTACTGTCAGAGGTGGTTGTTCTGGGTACTGATTTCTTAGGATCTATCCACACACAGCCAAATTTTTTGAAAATTTAATCACTTGTTATTTCTAGTATAATATATTTGTCCAATAAATATAATTTTGTTATCTGCATTTCTTCTTGGTGTAGCAATTTTAATGTCCAGTAGTGTATATATATATATATATATATATATATATATATATACACACACAATTTAGGAGTTTATATCATCGTCTCCATCTACTTGATTGCTTCAGATTGTTGTCTGTTCACCTAAGGGTAACTAACATTAAATTATACATTATACATTAAAAAATAAAAAGTAATCAAAGGATATTATGACAAAGCAAAGTTAAATTCATTATATTGTTTATACATTGCTTTAAAAAGTAAATTGATATATTCAAAATTAAATAATATTATGAATATTCCCATACTCTCTATATTTTAAGTTTGAGCAATCAATTTCGTATTCCGTTTTATTATATTTTCCGAATGAATTTTTAAGCATTAAGATATATTCATTTCTAACTATTCATTGTTACATTTGTTTTCTAAAAACAAAAATTCTAATGACTGAATTTATGAACTGAAGTTCAAAAATGGTCTTGTTCATAAACCTGATCATTCTTGGAATGAATGAACTTATTAACTGATGCATAAATTAAAAATGTCTTAAATCCTGATTATATCTGTTCTGTTTCAGATATCATTCATGGGAGTTAGTTGCATGTTTTATTTTTACACTTTTTGTTCTTTACTCATTTTATCGAAATGAATCAATTATCACAGAAAGCATTAGTATAAATTTACAACTTCTAAGAGATAACTCGTATTTTTTCAGAATTGTAATTTAAAACTTCAAATTGATTTTAACAAATCTTTAAGATTATATATCTAGTGATAATATAAAACACTTTTAGCTCATATAACGTGTTATAATTTGAAAGAAAAATTACTATAAACCGTAAATTTATGTATAAAATAATACTATTCATAAAATATTTCTTTATTATTGAACCTTAAAATAAGTTAAACGTTTTAGTAATTTAACTGACATCAAACACCTTGTTGCAAATATAATGCTGATTGCTAAAAGCATCAATATTTTATACAATTTATATTTTTAATAAATTGAAGAGAATGTATATAAAATCACAATTATATTAAAGCTTTCACAAAATATAAAAGGCACATTTCATCATAACTTTAAGTGTAATATTTATTGTGAGTTTAAAATTGAAATAAGAAGCATTTTTATTACTAAGCAAATACATTTATTCATACTGGCCTGTAAAAGACTATATTTAAACCTTTAATAGGAACGTTGTTAAGTAATCAAACTAATTTCGTAGAAAATTACAGTAAATATTCTCTAAATTCTTATAATAATCAGGATTATTTTAAAAACAAACTTTAACCATATTTTGATTAAATAGAATGAAAATAAACACATAAAACATATTATAATCCTTTGTTCAACATTAGAATTATTCAAATTTTCGCAGTTAAGGACAGTTTGCTAGCATATTATAAAGTGTTTTATAAAAATACAAACATGCTTATACTGTTGCCAATCTGATGCTCTAAATAGTTTTGAAAGTGGCATTCAATGATTTAAATGCAAAGTTTTCCCTTTTTCTCGTGGCATTACGCCAATATCGCACGAGAGAACCACCACTCATTAACCTCAATAGCTTTTGGGCCTCTCCTTCCTGGGTCATTCTTAGTAAAAAACGCGAAAAAAAGTGGAAAACCCTTTTTCTATTCTTACCAACTTCATCGATCTTTTCCTTACTTGTGGTACAGAAAGGCTTCTGAGTAGAATAGTCCATTTATTTTACTCCTGATTTATTTTCTTCATTTTAGAAAACCACAACGTACCCACCATTTCACGCTTTGCTGACCACGGAAATACATAAGTACACTCATTCTTTCAGAGGATTTTATTATTAAAATGGAAGACACATAAGTAAATCAGTAATTCAGTCAACTTTTTTTTAACATTATCAGAATAAAACTAAGCTTCATATGATATATATATATATATATATATATATATATATATATATATATATATATATATATAGTTAAATAAAAGGAAGTTAAATTCTTATTGGATATAAGTAACTAAAATTAATTTTATTTTTAAATAAAAATCTGGAAATGTTCAAAAATTATTTTGATTTAATAATATTGAGTACAGTAATAAATAAAAATAACAATTAAATTGAAATTACAGGCACTCCATTTTGTGTTTTAATTTCTTTTGAAAACTTTTTTAAAGTTATATTAAGTAATAAGAGGGAGACGGTCTTCAAACATTTTACTCCCTACTTATTCTTGAATAATATTTATTTGATATCAAATAAAAAATATTAATGAAAATTTAAATAAAATGCATTTACTAGCAATAATTCTTTTACAATAATGAATTGAATAGAATTTTATGTTTTTGACACAAAATATGAAAAATAAAGGATTTTTTATTTTTTTGCATTTAAAGAGAAAAGTTAGATATTTTATTGTTTCATATTAAAGAGAATTCCAGCCCCTTCTGGTGAGATTAGCCAATTGAAGCCTTATTTGCCATAGGCAGCGATATACTTGTCCGCACTGACATGACATTTTCACTCATTGGATTGTTGGAGTTCCGTGGGACGAGGATTTAACCACCTTATAGTCTGTGATATTCAAATCTCTTCCTCTGGTGTAGTGTAGATGTGGAAAAGGAGGCTGCAAGCTCAGATGTGATCTTGTCACCTGAATGTTATTCAAAATTACGAAACACTTCTAGAATAAGCGAGTATTTCAAAACTCGCTAACCTTAACAATCAGTCAGCAGCTTTCTTGCACAGTTATGTATGCTAGTTAATAAATGCATTTTATTTATTAATTGAATATAAAATATCCAATGACATACATATATATATATATATATATATATATATATATATATATATATATATATATATATATATATATATATATATATATATATATATATCAAATTTTTATACACTTTTCAGAGGTATAAAGCAATGAATTCAATGTCTAATGTTAAACAAGATACTCAATGGAAGACAATTCTATGTAACAATCTGGCTTTGTGGTGAAAGACATCATGCGAACATAGTTTGTGAACTCCTAGAAAGTTTAGGTTTTGGAACATAATGTGCTTTCTCTCAGAGATATCCCATATACGTAAAGTGAAATTTCTCTTTCAATGTTTAAAACACGAAGCAAAACAAGTCGCGTCAGATAATCATTCATATTCAACTAATCGTTTCATTATAACACGGAATAGTATAAGTCAGAAACAATGATACGAAGAGAAAGATTTGAGATACAATGATATGTAAAGAATAAATTCTTAAATTTTAGAAGTTATAACTACTGTACTTCTTGCATTTCACATATGCATGAGAACATTCTTGATAGTGTGGAATAAGTTTACATTAAAAAATGTAATGCTTTTATTTAACACATAAAACAAACGAAATTCTGTAACTATTCATAATGGTTGAAATGATAAACTCGTACAAATATTGGTTCTAAATACGGAAATATTCTACGTATCTTAAATTAATATAATCTCTGGGGGAAGCCTGCAATTCCTAGAGAGCACGCACCCAAGGTGGTGGATAGGGGAATGCCTCCTCTGGTCTTCTAGTGGATGATAGAAGGGAAATAAAATACATTTTGGGGACCAATAGGCAGAAGTCCTACCTCCCGAGGCAATGGTAAACCCCTTTATGACAAGTGCAAAGGAATGAAAATCATGCCCGACGGATCTAGAATGTACGCAGAATGCAGGCACTGCTCAGGAGTTCCATTGGATCCAAGGCATCTCTGTTGCCTCGAATCTCTTCAGCAATGACCCCAACAGCTGCCATGACACTCTTTACACGTATAAAGCTGAAAATGTGGCTACGACAGTGTGTTCTATGCCTTTGGCCTCATATGACTTGTCTTTTTTACCTTTCTTTATATTTTTTTTTCATTTTGCAATTGTCACACCACAACAACAACAAAAATGCAATAATTCGTTACATTTGCTTTTAAATAAAATTGAAAAGAATAGTTTTCAGTTATAATATGTTAAATATATGTAAAACACAGGGGATGTTATTGTTTGTATTGTGTTGTTATAATGATACCTGGCAAAGAAATTCTCATTTCAGCTTGGTTGATGACTTTCAAAACCAAAAAATTAAAGGCAACAAGATACTTTTATGCAATTGCAATTACCATGAGGTATATGAATCAACCATTAATACAATGATAAAAGATATACCATCATTCATCAATCAATTAAAAAGTAAATATTTGTAGCAGTCAAGTGAATATTGACTAAGTTCTGTATTCAATATTGATGAATATTTAAAATTTTTTATCACAACTTCACTCAAATAACCAAATATTTCTATGGTATAATATTTCTATGGTATAACCAAATACTTCTTTCTAATAAAATAAATTATTCTAAATTTTTGTAACTCGATTCCCTTAATTTTATGAAATCAAAATATTTATTCCACTTATATTGGATACATCATTAAAATTTAAATAAAGCAAGCAGCTTCCAGCATTACACGATTCTACATAATTTTCTTTGCCTTTATCTGCATTAAAAAGCGTTTTCATTTTTATAAAAGTACTGTCTCTCAAAAGTAGTTGGCTTGCTGTAGTTTCTACTTATTACATATTTATCAATTCTGATTAATTGTAATTTGGTGATAGAGATAACAGAAATGCTCAAGAAAAATAACTAAATATTTGATTATATATATATATATATATATATATATATATATATATATATATATAAAATAAATTTTCATTCTTAACCAAATTTATAATGTTGTGGCTACTAATGGCACTTGGACACGTTAAGCTCACTATGCTCACTATGCCTTGGCTATGTGAATTTAAGTCAATTGGGATCGTCTTTTGTTGGTACGACTTTGGCTCTTCAAATCCTCCAATAGCTGGTAGCACCAGAGGATCTACTCATTCATTTTGGCATTGATCTGAAGGGGGAGTAAGCTTCTCCAGACCATTGCACCATGGTAACTGCTCAACGACTGACCACAGTACTTTCAATTCCACAGATTTAACAAGCACGTATATCGCATCTACTCGGTGGGTGTTTGGCGGCATTGGGAATCAAACCCCACTCTTCCGGATGGAAGGCCGCTACCCTAACCACTAGACTACCATGACCCCTTTATAATAAATGCATAATAATTTATTAAATTTATAATAATTTATAATAAATTAATAAAAAATTATAATAATATATCAAATGAGTTTCTCATATAAGAACAATAAATTTATAAATTAAACTAAGAAATTCATTAAATATTTGTAAAAGGTATAAAAAGGATATTTTATGTCAATTTAAAATGTCAAATTTTAGGAAAGTATAAATTTTAATAAAGAAAAATGATAAATCTCTTGTTGTAGAGAAGATCAAGAGAAATACAATTTCCAGAAGAAATATATCTAAAAATGAAAAATACTTATTCTTCAGTTTCCTACAAATAAAATTGTTAAATTTACTCTCTTCTGTGTGCTCTAGCAAGTTAAAATGGATGAAAAAGTGTAGAAAAGAATAGAGAAGTCTGATACAAATGATCTTGGATACAATCCAAATTATAATAAAGAAAAATGATATTTAACTCGCCTTTTTGGCCTGTAAAATCTTTAGCTATTTTAAGCTTCTTCATACCATTGTTGGCTTGTGTAAAAAAAAAGCGTAAATGCATAAATGGCAGAAATACGTATTGGAAATTTGCATACTCACGTATGTGAATAAAATTTCCAAGATAAAAACCTGTATTTATACGTCATTTTAGAAATAAGAGATCCATTTTGGTTTCTTAAAGAGACAATTTCTATTTTTTTATTCTATTTATGAAATTTTATTTCAACATTTTGTAAGCTTTTTGACACTAAATAAAGAAAATCTTTGAGAATTTTTTAAATTTCAGCATTAGATATTCACTATATGTGCAAGTATTTTTTAATTTGTTTTTCTCTTTTTAACTATATTATTGATTAGATATATTATTGATTATAAATTGATTATCTAGACTTATTAATAATATCAAGCTTTTTATTCATTTATATTATTATGAATTTCCATTTACATATATATATATATATATATATATATATATATATATATATATATATATATATATATATATATAGTGAACTACTCTGTATTGTAACTTTACTGTATCTATGAACTTGTATCCAGAAAAAAATTATTAATATTTGTAGCCAAATATTTTTTCGGTTAAACTGAAAATGTGTTTCTGCATAAAATATTTATTAGTGTAATCGCTCTTATATTACCTAAAACATAGGCAATGCGTCATTTTAGGAGTATATTCGGAATAAAAACTTCGGGAATTGAAGAAAATACTTCTGCAGAATTGCTCAACCCAAATTGTATATTAATGCTTTAATCATTATCGATCATTGCATGTAATTACATTATATGCAATAGTTATGTCTTTCTTAGTTATTCGAAGAAACTATGCAGGATATTAAACATATGTACTTTAACATTTAAAAAAATATATTTGTAATTTACAAAAAATTAATTACTATTAACCGACTTTTGCTATTTATATAAATCACGTTTTCATATTCCTTCTACCATCAAAAATCTCATGAAAATATTTTTGTTGTGTTTTCTTGTAAGAAACTTTTCTAATAGTACTTTTTTTTTTATTTTCTACCTCCATAAAATTGAAATTATTGTTTTTGATTACATTGAATACATGGACTCAGAAATGCACGAAGCCATTATTACTTTGAAGCGTAAAGCATCTGGAACCCAATCTTCCAAAATAAAATGTCATCCCCAGTAATCATCCCATCATAAAATGAATACTTTGACGGTTTCAGAATACTTCAATTTACAGTATTTTATTTGCAAAAACTCTGCTGAAACTGGATTATAATTATTAGTAAACAGTAGTAATAAACGTATATGAAAACTAAAAAAATTTAAAACGTTTCAATGCACTTGAAAGTGATATGAGGTACATAATAAAACCTTAAAAACATAACATTCATGCTAAGATATCATATTAAATTACAATGGTAAAATCAATGACATAGTTTTTCATGGATTTATTTGAAAATGTAGGTATATATTATTTCTTGTGTACAGAGATATTTTTTATAGTTTTTTATTCAAATATTATCAGCACTAATGGCAACAGCACAAGATTGTATTAGATAGAGAATAATTAGATTAATAAATGGCGTCATAATATTAAGCTATACAAAGGAAAATAAATAATACTTATAGTGTTTCCTATCCATAATGAAGTTGATATTATTTAAAATGTAAGAAATTTTAAATTTAAATAGTTTTTATGTGTCCATTTCTGTAATGAGAAAATTATTTCTCTTGTAAGATTAAGATAAATGATAATTTAAAACACTTTTTTCCTGCTTGAGTTATTTCCTCTTAGCTTTCATTAATTGCGCAACAAATTAAATAGTATTTTATATTTTCCTCTTTTAATAAATATCTCCATAAACTCAAAGTAATTAATTACATGAATTTTTAAGCTTTAATTACAATGAACAATATTTTGATAATTTGTAAATTGATAATTTGTAATATATATATATATATATATATATATATATATATATATATATATATATATATATATATATATATATATATATATATATATATATATATATATATATATATATATATATATATATATTAAAATAGAAAATACCAAAATACAAATGAAATGTAATATTATTACTCTGGATTGTAACTTTACTTTATTTATGAACTTGTATCTAAAAGAAATCATTAATATTTGTAGCCGAATATTTTTTCGGTTAAACTGAAAATATATATAAATATACAGTATTTAATATTAGTAGGTTAAAAATATTTTAAATGCAAAATATGAATTTTCATACTAGAATTTTAGAAATATTACTACTATTTTTAGAAGAAAAAAATCCATAAAAATGCATCTATATCTTCTATGTTCAGTGCTTGAAAAATCAGAAAAAACTATTTCTTAAAAATAATCACATGTGGTCGTGGAGTTTCTTCTCGATTACCAACTACAAATAAATCAATTCTTTTGGGCTTTTTTTTTTCAATGAAAAATAATCAACTCAGAATTTCTTATAATAAATTGTATAATGATAGAGTTGAAGAATAAAGAATGTAAGTTCCAATAGTATTTTCCAAAAGAACTAAAAATTTTTAATCCCATAAAAATAAATAACGAAAGATGGACAAAAATAAAAAGTAAAAAAAAAACATTTTATAAAATTTGGATTTTTTCCAAATTATATAAAATAATGTATACGAAAAAATTTCCCCTTTTCATTTTCCTTAGACAGTTATCAATCTTAGACTTGATAATGCTGTTGTAACTAAGAAATTGAAATAGATGAACCTATAAGGAAACAGAAGCAGAAATACTTGCAATGCATGATGAAAATAAATTGAGTTAGTTCAAGAAACATTAAAATGATTTTCTATTTTTTTAGATTTATTATTTTTTATGGTATAACATTACTTTTTGATGTTTTACTTTTTATCACAGTATAAAATTATATTTAAATAGTAGTTAATAGTTCATAAACTAAAATTATTTTCAATATATCTTTTGCCATGCCTAGTATTTTATTTTTTAATTAAATATGTTGTTATTTACTAAATATTTCCTCAAAAGCTTAGTAAAATACGGAATTACTGATATAAGAAATCTATTTTAATAGAAATTATTTACTAAAATTTTATTATTTCAAGACATATACTATTCATAAAAAAGGAAAATAATTATAGGGAAATTAAGAATCAACATGTAATCAAATAAATATATAAATTAATGTATACATAAATTTTTATAAACAATGAAATTCTTGATTAAGTGAAAAAACAAATATAAATTAAAAATATATATTTACAGAGAATGACATATCTCAGTAAAAACATGATCGTAATCAATAATTACAAAGCTATTGTATATTAACATTCCTTCAATTCAAATGTCGATAATTTATTTGATAAAATAATTAAACTTCCTTTTTGTTTTTATGTATAGAATATTTACTTTATAAGCAAGATTCAGGCAATTTTAAAACCCATTGAAATAATTCATTTTTATGAAAATAAATTTTCACGTATTTCCTTACTTTTGAATATGAAAGTATATAATTGTTTATTTTTTTTCCAGTCTGAAAAACTCCATACTATTTTTGCTTAAATTTATTTATCTTTTTTAAATTGACTTTAATTATTATTATGTATTTTAGAATTTTTTTCTCTTTAATATGTTAAGACATTTTAATGTCTATAACATATTAATTTACAGGAGAACTTCACGAATCCCGCATTCATATATGATGTAAGCAAGTTCCTGAAAACTTCGATGCATTCAACCTGATAGAAACAACAGTGTAATTTCTAATCTCGTTTGCTTAATTTAGTTTTATCAATCTTAGGAACTTCCATTTCAATGAAAATGTTAACAATACTACAAGTAATTTGAACTGTAGTATCAGCTCATTCATTATGGACAGCTCTGTTTATAGATTTTAAAAGAAATATTTATGAGCTAAGGAAACAATTCTGTGTGTCTTCAGATTTATGGAATCATTTTGGAACCATTTATCTTACTTGCACTAGTTTTATTTAAGTTTTTTATTGCATCTCGAAAGTTTGAAGTCACAGAATGATTTCATCATAATTGAAATCACAGAATGAATTTTTGAATTCACATGTATTCTTTTAAATTTTCATACATGTATATTTTTACTTGAAACATATTGTAGCCTACCAAGATTATTTTATTGATCCTAGTATATCTATTTAATCAGCTTTCATTAATGCAAATAGTCAAGATTCTATCACTTTATGTAAATTTTTACTTTTTGCTGCTTCATGAACGCGATACTGAAGCTCAAAGTCACAGAATGAATTTGTATTTCAAGTCAAATTATTTATTTTAATAATCATAAAAATTCGTTTTTATTTAAAACATATAATACAATAACATATAAACATAGTTTAAGAATATTTTAATGATTAGTTATTATATTTAAATTGTTTTTATTTATGTAATTTACCTAGATGCAATTACTTGATGTAGAATTTTTCAATTACTACTTTATTGTTTCAAGATTTTTACAAATTAAATTTTCCATACATATAATGAAAATAAATTTCAGAGACACAAAAAGAATTATTTTGACAGTCAATTTATCACATCATTAGTAAAAGTCTAGTAACAAACAATGTAGCAATTCAGATGTCAATTTAAGCTGGACAATGAACTGCGTAAATCGCAAAAGTATTCAAATCAAAAAATATATGTCATTAAATATTATAATCATTAACAACAAAAAATTTCGCTATTGCCTTTATTGTGCAATAAGCTTCTTTCCTAACTCTGTAAAAAGATCAAGCATATATTATTAAAAACATTTAACACATTGCAATACATGATAGAATCTTTTAAAAAAAATTAATATTTTAGGATTTTCAGAAGGAGATTACACAATATTTGAAAGAAAAATATTTTTTCTTAATTCAAAAAATGATTCCATTACTTCCATGTGTGATAGAATAAATTTATTTACAATTATTTATTGCAATTATTTTCATATCACTTTGTATATTTTTTAAATTATGTTTCATAGTAAATATTTTTTTTCTCAAAACCGTTATCAAATATATTGTTAAATTTTTATAATTATACAATTGCATCATAGTGGTACTTCTAAAAGTAAAAAATAATATAATAAATTAAAATTCAAAAATATTTTTGTATTGTAAACTTCATAATGTTAAATTAAACATTTTTATACATAAAATACACACAATAATATTGTTTTGATGTTAACGTATTCAAATTATCCTGTTTACACAGTTTTTTAAGTATAGAAACTTGGAAATAGAAGTGCAATCAGCATTAAAGATAAAAATATTTTTAATCATAAATAATTCTCTGTATTTACTGTGACAAAAATATAATGTAATTATTTTATTTAGTGTGATATAGAAATTTGCTTTAGTTTAAAAATATAATTTTATTACTCAAATACCTAAAATTAAGAGTTTTTAATTTCTATTGTTTCAAATATATAAGGAAGAAAATTATAAATGTAAGTTTTTTCCTATAATACACTATTAAATTTTATATAATACAGTAGTAATATACATAGTATATTTTCATCAAAAATGTAATGTTATTTTTGAGGCATTTTAATGCCTTTGAATATCTATTCCGGCCAGCCGAAACCAATAAACATAGACCAAAAGTTTCGTAATTTTCATTCACATACAGTCTCGAAAATGAAATATGAAGAGACATATTTTTCTCTATTACATGTTCCTATACTACTTGTAGTTCTCATACAAATGTATTGCAGCATTAAATGAATTTTAACATAGATTTATTTACTTTTTACTTCATTTGATTGAGGCGATTTAGCTTAAAATTTAATACAGTTCGTAAAAATTGTTAATACATTTAACATTTCCACATCTAATTTTAAATATATACCTGAGCATTTTGCAAGCTATTTGACTAATCTCTTCTTCACCGTACCTATCTAATAAAGTACTTTTCAATTCCATTTCTGAAATAAGATTTAGCTTAGATTTTTTTCTAGTCATGGATTTACAGTTTTTCTTCATAACTCTTTAAACTGATTTATAAGAAATTTTAAAATTTAGAAATTATTTCATAAACTTAGTAACATATTAGTTATGTTCTTTTCAATAATATTCTTCCATTTCTTATATTAAGATTGAATTTTACAAAACAAATTTTATAAGACCCAGATTATCATATAAATTACGAAAATAACTATGCTAATGATTTTTTCCTATTTATTATATAAAGCCGGCGTTCGTAACCCGTCGGCTAAGGTCCGATGTTCGATTCTCAGTCTGAGGACGATTGATTCAGCTCCGAATCTCTTTGGTGAGTCCACATATCTGAGCATTAAGCATATTTGGGAACAAAACATTGGGGGCTTCATGTTAAGCTCTATCCACTAACAGAAATGGATACAACAATGATTGACCCATGGGGATACCGTGCCACTAAGAGTAGTTAAGAATTAATTATATAGATTTATATAATTAAGTAAAAAATATATAATTAAGTAAAAGATATATATATAATTAAGTCTTAGAAAAAATTAAATTCAAAATATCTAATACAATTATATTTTAATAAAATTTTCTTTTATTTGCTAAGTTATGATGGATAATAATATATAATGAAAATTTGTTGATAACATATCAAGATAAACTAGTCTTTGCAGGCTTCCAAGATACTTTTAGAAATAAGGAATTTATTCAATAATTACCGAGCATATAAAAATATTTGTACTTTAATTTAGTATCATTTATATTTCATTATATAACAACAGTGACACAAATGCATATTTTATGCATTTCCAAATACTAATTTAATATTTGCAAATTAAAAAAAAATTAATTTCTTAAATAAACTGCATTGCGAATATTTAAAACTTCGTTGTATGTAATATAATATTAATTACTTAACGGTAGAAATTATAACTATAAAGATTAATAACAAATTATAAAAAAATAAATCCATAAGTACAAGAAAAAGCTTTTAGTTTCTAAAAAAATGTTTTCAGAGGAATAACAATAGAATAAATAAAAATGTAAAACAGAAGAATTATAAATAAAAAAACTGATAAAGGAATAGAAAAAACTGTTGTCCCTTGTCATCAGGTGAACAGGACACAGGAAAACTTTCGAATTCATTTCTGTAAAAATTTTACAGAATAAAGAATATATAAACGGACGAACTTTTCTCCACGATTTCGAACATAAGGAAAAAAATTGAAAAATTGAATAAAAAATTGAAACTTTAAAAAAAATTAAAAATATTCAAAAATTAAATATAGTTCACAGAAAAAATATACACAAAATATAATTAATCATATTTGGTAGTTAAAAATGCTTAAGCAAGGACGTAAATATATTTTCTCTCTTCCATGAGTTAGATTAAAAAATTATTCCAAAAATTGCGTTACATAAAAAATGCAGCATTTTGTACATATTTATTCTTTTTTTTTCTACAACAAATATATTAAAATTAAATTTTATAAATAATATTGAATAAAATTGAGTGTTGAGTCACAAAGAGTTGTGTAAATAAAATAAAAATATTAGTAGGGAAGCATAATGGAGCTTTTCTTTTCACAAATACTATATATATATATATATATATACATATAATGCCCGTTTATTAAGTTTCCACCTTTTTACAGTATAAGGGGTGGAAGTTAGTAATGTCCCTTAGTGATTGTCCCAATTTAAAATCAGTGACCAAGCTGAAAACTCTCAAACTTGGCCTGACATCCCAAAGGTATCATTTTACATGAAGAACATTACGACCATGGCATAATTACCTTGCTCTGTATCACCATTACGAATTACGATGGAACTTTGGTTTGAGATTCAAATTCACAGCATTCTGATAATGAAAATAAACACCCGAACCAATCATGCCACCAAAGTATCTTTTTAAAAATTATAAAATGTGAGTAGCTCTAAAATTATTTCTAATGCAAGTATGTCATATTATTTAAAGAATTTATAATTCAAGAGAAATAAATTGATATGGAGGAATAAAAATTAGAATTCCGAGTCCTTTTTTGTAACAAATTTGAGACTTAAATCCTAAATTTCAGTTTGTCAAGAATTTTATTGCATTAATTTTCTTCGTTTCTTTCTACTTATGTCTGTCAAATAAGAAGCATTAAATTTACGCTCTGAGAAAAAAATGGTTATTAGAGATACAACACAATGCATTTTAAAAAGTCTTTTAGGGTTCAAAATTGAAAAGTATCTTTCCTAAAGTGTGAATGGTACGAATTAAATTTCTTTTTTTATTGAAAAACTATAGAAGAGAGATGGTTTCTAATTTCTGACTGGTACTAACCTTTTAAAAATTAAAAATAAGCTAAAATACTATTTTTGATATCAAAGTAGTAAAGATATATATATATATATATATATATATATATATATATATATATATATATATATATATATATATATATATATATATATATATATATATATATATATATATATATATATATATATATATATATATATATATATATATATATATATATATATATACTACTTTGATATATCTTTTACTACTTTGATATTATATCAACAATAGTATTTTAACTTATTTTTAATATATATATATATATATATATATATATATATATATATATATATATATATATATATATATATATATATTTAATATATATTTAAATTTAGTGATTTAGAATGATATATTTTATCAGCATTAACTAAATTAATTGAATTTTTAATCTTGTTTATGAGAAATGTATATTTTTTTAACATTTAATTTCATCTTCAGAATACTAATCTTATAGCAATAATTAGACTTGAAATAAATGCTCTAATGATATAAAAGTGGGATTGTCGTTAAGTTAATGATAATATTTTGGAAAGTTTTGTACTTAAATATCTACTTCTTTTTTCATTTACTTTACTTTGTAATAAACTGTATGATATAAATAGAAAAATTACACAAAATTATTAGTTATTATATGTACAATCCTGAATTTCAAGTTTTTAGAATTAATACAGCCGTTGTATTACCATTAATACACATGAATAGTTTTACACATTCTCTTCTGTTTTAATATTTATATTCTTTTTGGGATTATCAAATAAACACAGATATGCAAAAAATGTGAATCAATTTAGACTTATTTGTAAATATTCATATGGATTACACGCACACACATATATATATATGTGTGTGTGTATGTGTATTAAGCACATTAACAATTTATAACTTTGGAAGCTATTAGAATATGTGAATGATGTTGGTGGCAAATTGAATCGCAATTAATATTGTGAATCAACTGTTTTTCAATCAAGAGCATTTCTCGAATTCAAATTACAGAGTTTCATTTAAACTTATTTTTAATAGCATTCAGGCAGATGATTACAAGAATATGTTGACAGTAATTGTTTTACGTTCCCACCTCACTTAAATTTACAAACAAGTGAGAACAGCTTTAAATGCAGCATGTAATACTTTCAGAAGGATACAGAGGATTTTGTGTTGAATGGTGTCCATTAGCATTTAATAATAGCTTCTTGGAAACATTCGGAATTTTAAGTTAACTCACAAATCAAAATCAACAAATAACATGTCCGACAAACAAGGGAGACATTTGCTTTTACTATAATGGTTGACTATTCATTGCTCACTAAATGTTCGATGAGAATCTGCCATGCTCAAAACAATTAAAGGACATTGTAAGCCTTTTATAATAACATTAATAAAATTTCTTTTTTATATATAAAATACATTCTTGAATAAAATGAATATTGTATAAGCAATTGTTTAAATTAAATAGAAAAAGGTGTCACATACAAATTCTTATGACACTCAAGCCTTAAAGATTGCAAATTGTGAGTTTGACGTGACTCCTTAGCGGCAGTGAACGAGATTTTGCTTTCAACTTAATTCAAGACATCACGGAAAAGATTGATTGGTATTCAGTAAAAGCATTATTTTGATTAGTGGTGTCTCAACGAAGTACTTTAATCGAATCAGTTAACAGTATGATTAAAGGAAGTCAAATACAATCTGAAGTTGTAGAAAACATTGCAGTTTCACAAAATGTTATTCCTTGGGTCTAGAACTATATTTTAGACTGACTGTAAATGCAAGCAAAATATAAAAACACAGTCATTGATGTGCATCAACTCTCTACGAAGACTGTTATTTAAAGCTAACGGCTTGGGGACAATGAAATCGATGACACCTAGTTCATATTTAGGAATGTCAATCTTCTTCATCAATAACTTTGATTGGCTAATGGTATCGCAGTTTTGTCGCGAACTGTCCGAAACAGACTTCATTCTGTTGTATTGTATATCCATTGATTTTTTTTTGTCTTGTGTCAGCTAGGATGACAGTATGGAGTGTGCTGCTCTTCTTTTTCATACTGAACCATATTTGGTGTAGAGTCCGACTGCTTCAGTAAACACATGACTTAGGGACCCGTTTATAGGGTAGGCAACCATTCACATCTCATTCATACACAGAAAGAACAAAGACAGGATAGATAGAGAGAAAAAGTACAACCACGCCCGAACCAGGATTCGAACCCAGGACTTCCCTATCCTCAGTCAGGCACTCTTACCACTAGACAGGTGGTTGGCATCTCCATTGATGATCACCGATATTTGGTTCAGATCCTCTCACATATTGAAGTTCCTTACACTGTATCAATAGGAGATGACTTCATGTTAATTTAATCAAAAATGCAAGAAATACCATGCTAATCTGGTTAAAGATTTCTTTTGAATGAGAAAAATTATATGAACTAAATTACTATCGTGTCCTCCAAGCATAAACCCAAAGGAACATTTAAAGCGTATGAGTTGCTAGACGTTTACCAACCCCACAAACTCTCCAAGAACTAGAAAAAAGCTATTCTGGAAGAGTTGGATGGAAGACCACCCCCTTGATGAATACCTTGATGGAATAGATGTCTTATAAGTGTTTAATATTTTTGACCATTCGGGAAAACTATACGCTTTAATAAAAACCATTTTCCTTTAAGGAAACGCCATTTATTTTTGCTTTTCTCGTGTACAAATTGTGTTACTTTCTTTTAGTATCTACATGTTCTATAAAAATATTTTTTCTTCTGAACAAATATGTTTTTCCCATAAAACTTACTACGTCTGTCAATAATATAACAGCAAAACAAAGAATTCTCTGGGTGCAAGAGGAATCCACAATTTAATATTCCTTAATTATTTTCATCAATATATTTTGTGTAAGATGCAGAGTGAGGCGGTTTCCCGTCTTGTAATAATGTTATTGTGTTGTGGAGATATGAGATTTCAATAAACAAGATAACACATTCGTCACTAGCAGTTTTATGTAGCATTAACTGAACTCTTATTCCAGCCTACTCTTGTACAAAACTCTTTAAAAAACGTGCCAACAATTATGAAAGCAATGTTGCCGCAACAAAGTGACATGTGAGGGTAATGTAGTGGCTGTTCAGTGAAGGCATGCAGATTCTCCTTCGCATAAATTTGGCAGTTATGACGTATAACTGACACATTCAATGAAACTTTAAGTCAAGAATTCAAGTAAAGAAGTTTGTGCAGACATTATGAATCTTATGCGATTGTTGTGAAAGCTCACGCTGAGAATTCTTCTCATTTAGCTGTGCTACATGGTAAGAGGAGATGGAGTGATAATAATGTTTAGGGATACAAGTGAAACTTTTTGTGAAGAACACGGAATACAGATGCTTTTTATATGCCTGTTGCTAGTTTCAATTCTCGTGAGCTAATTATCTGACCCATGTACTATTTGCAATATCTGGGAAACTACAATCAAAATATGAGCCTCTATCAAATGGATTGTACCTATTTGAGGTCGATTTTCGAAGCATTTTATAAGGCAGGAGAGTCCGGTAGCGGCCATTAGACCTTTACTTTAATTCCTTCCTTTTCTAAGCGCAAGGGATTCATCCGTAGTCTTTAGATATGAATTGACAGTAGTATATCTAGCATTTTATATGCTTAACTCTTAGTTGCATATTATCTGTAATTTCAATATGTAAAACGTTCTCTATTGACAAAAACTAGAAATAAAATTATTCCCTACATCACACCTCCTTTGTGAAATAAGTTTTAAGGAAAAATCTAGTTCAGATATTACAATTCCTTCAATGTTCATAATTTTTTTACTATAAAGTTTAAAAATTGAAATTATATTTAAAATTTAATCCATTTTCTTTTTTTAAAGTTTTTCTTTTTTGTAAGTAAAAACACTTTGTATAGCATTCATGAATAAGAACTTTTTTGTTACTCATGACTAAATATGTATTGAGGATTCAATTCTGTAACGTTTATTGCAATCAGAATTTTGCATTACTATGTTTTAAAATAAAAAAAATTTACAATTCCATGAAAAACAGTGGAAAGTCATTTTATATTTGTAACTGTTAATATCAGTCAAATGACAAATTATATTTAAAATGAATATAAATAAATAATGTTTTCGAAAATTCAAAACAAATTATCAAATAAATTAGAAAACTCAGTTTTTGATTATCTACGTACTCATACATTGCTACAAAATATAAGAATAAAATTTTAAAATATTTTTTACTCTGTAGATGTGCATTAATATATTCCTACGAATGATTAGTTGTCTTAAAAAAAACTCCTATCCTGTGATTCTTATCCACACAAATACTTTCAAATATTATACCCATTCACATAAATCATGCTCAATAAATGCAACTTTACTCACCTTTTGCTACAACAAGAATTACAAGAGAATGACTGAAGAAGATAAAATGAGCATTTCCAACCCATTTAGATAAGTTGCAAGTCTTCATTTCTTTTATTTTTCTGAAAAGAAATAGCATACTAAAAAATAGGAAGAAGTGGGAAAGACTGACCTGGAAAGATTTGGATTCATTCCAAATAATAATAATAAAGGAAAATGCTGTTTTTCATTTTCCCTTAGTTGATGCAATAGCTTGCCAGTTTCAGAGGCTTGATGATCCTATTGTGGATGGCAATTGGAATAAAGGAATGCAAGAGGGTGGAGGAAAGGAGAACGGAAATGCTGATAGAACTGGACGGAAATTTTAGAGAAAATTCTTTTGTTATGCGTTTTTGACCGTTTCTTAAAACCAGTTTTTTTTCTGACTTTCAAGTACAGATGATAAATTTCCCAGACTGCCTTGTGCTTTTGTTTTGAATAAAAATTCCCAATACAAACTTTGTAGCTTGTTGTAAACTTCATTAGCTGCCTAATATATGAATTATCACCAAAGATTAATGATATTTATGGCTTAAATATTTGCTTAAAGCTTAAATTTGTTATAATTCAGAATAAAAATAAAATGACATAATAATAAAAAAACTACATTTTCCCATAAAAAGTTTATACACAATTAATTTTATTATATAAATTTTTAAATAACCTAGAAATCATGTTTTCTTAGTTTAAGTTTATGTGACACATGTATTTAAAAATATTATTCATAATCATATACCTGGTTCTTATAAAACTATACAAAACCTTTTATACTACCGATTACATTTCTAGCAAGAAAATATTGATGTAAGAGAAAGTGAATGAGAAGTTAATGAATTATATTAACTTTGAATTATTCCTTGTTACTGAACTTTTATTAAGATTTTCTGAGGCCAATGAAATGTTTCATAAATTTCATATACTTCTAAAAGGCTTACGCAAGTATTAATTACAAGTATTTATGTGTTAATTAAAACATCTGATTGTTTTTTTTTAATATATAGCATTAGAAATAAAAAAAAAGATATTTTCAGACAAATGATGGAGGCAAAAAAGGTATTTCTGAAAAATGTTTTACTTATGCAGAAAATGTTTTATCTATTCATGATTTTTAATTTCCCATATTTAACAAATTGGTTTTTTGAATTCCTTAATGGCCTTAAGAGATTTTAAAACGATTTATAGAGAGATGTGTATAAGAAAACATTTATCTTTCTAATACTTTTAATTCATACAAAAGTAATATTTAATATTTTGCAGAACATTTAAATTCTCAATTTTTATGAGAAATTTTAAAACATTATTACTTTTTTAACTGATTAATTACAAGATGCTACAAACATGGTGTCTAAATAATTTATTAAGTATTTAAATTATACATTTCAACGGCATAATTTCATGATCAAAATAAATCTTTTAATATTTCATTTCATAATGATTAAATTAGAAACTTCTTACTTAAAATACTTATGTTACACCCAAGTTACCTTTAGGAAAATATAGACGAAGCTTAAATCACTAATTAAAACGCAAAGTGTGTTTTTAACGCGTAAATGGTTCTACAGGCTCAATTATAAAAAAAATATGCAGATCAAACATTCTATACCCATATATGCCAAATATCTAATAAATATTTAAAAGACAATATTTATAAATATTTTCCATCTTCATAAATATTTCATATCAAAGGAGAATTATTTATTAAGTTAATGCTTTGCAATATAAGCCACTATTATAAGTGTTTATAAAATTATAAATGTAAACAAATTATAATTAAATTACTTATAGGTTAATAAATGTAAACAAATTATAATTGTATATAAAATAATATTTTTTACATTAAACTAATTAATTTATTTAAATACAGATCAAATCACTTATATTTACTTAGCCTTTTATTGCAAATATCGAAATATTTTAAATGGATTTTGAAAAATTATTTTAAGTTATGAACGATGGATTTTTAATTGTGTTTGGTCTGGAAGGTTTGTAAAAAATGTTTGATTCACTTTTTATTTGCGTAAGTTGCGGGAATGTTAAATGCTACCTGTTGAGCGAGGTGTAATCGATATTGCTTATTAAAAGGGATACATTTTATATGATTCTGGAAATGATGTTATGTGCGGTTACGTGATCATAAACTGTTTAATTAACCTCATTCGTCACAATGAAAGATAATTTAAAATTTTAACTCTATCCATAATAAATGCACTTTCAGAAAATCGTAAAATGTACTGCACATATTCCAATTTTTAATTGAATACTTTAAAATTTTTAAAATTTTACTTTCAATAGTGAGATTACACACCTAAAACAAGAGCACACAAATAGAGGGGGAAATTATTTTATTATTGTCATATATAAATCACCAGCAAACAATATATTAAATATATATTTAACATTATCAATATTTATATGAAAAAGAATAAATTACACATTTCATTATTTTTCTTACTATACATACTATGAAACTTTACGAAAAATTACATGTAGGAATTATCTGAAATTATTTTTGTTTATATATTTAAGATACTTTAGTACTAAATATTAAAGTTTTCAGAATTAATATTTTCACTATATACTAACATAGTTACAGCATATAAGATTATTTTTATTTAAGTACATATCGCTCTCCATAGTTGAGTAAATTAGACAAAACATTACAACTATTCATATGAAATAAGGCACAAATAACTTTTGAATGATATAAATTGTTTTCAAAATAAAAATAAGAACCATATTATCTCCTGCTATATTAATATAACGTATTTATTATATTAATACGAATATAATAAAAAAAATGTCTGAAGCAGATATTATCCTTTCTTTGCATACTAGAACTAATTCGACAGAAACTTTTAAACAATTAGCCATTTTTTAATAAATAGCAATGTCAATAAAGCTTTCCAATTGGAAGTAATCCGATGACCTGAAAATTAGTTTTTCTTCTCCAAGGAGAATTATTGCTTTTTTAAACCAACCACGTGAAGAATTGACTATTTAGAAAGATGTTAACCATTAAAAACTTATTTTGTTGTTTCCTCAAATCCCAGATGGTGTAACTATGCTAAACCATCTCCATAAAACCAAAAATCACTAAAAAGTCTAAAAATAAAATTGTATTCACCAAAACCTTGTTAATATTAAAATTCAGAGTGTCGAGAATATATCTCGGGGAGACCATCTTTTAAACTTTATATTTCAATAAACTTAGAAATTCATAATTTTAAAAATATCACACATTTACAAAATTGTCACATCGTTTATAAGAAAACACGATATAAGTAGTATTTATCACATATTTCCGATAAATTATTTAATTTGCAATTCATTCGTTTAAATTCAAATATAGGTAAGATATTTATTTATAGGTTAATACAATAATAGATATTAAAACATTTGAATATAAGTCTTAGTACAATTATATTAAAAAAAATACAAAGAGGTTCTACTTTTTAAAATAGATTTCTAAACTTAAAATGTTTCTCGAGATGGAATAAACATACGATTAACGATTATTTATTTTTATATAGATGATTGGGTGTGTAGGGTTTAAATTTTAAAATTACATAAATATAATTAAACTTAAAATTAATATTTTTTTATAATTAAACGTATTTATTTTAGACTTCAAATTGCTACATAAGTTGCAAGAATATATATTCATTAAATATTTAATATAAAATATTATCATTTATTTTATTAATTCATAGGAATTAGCTATAATTTTATATAAACTATAAGAAAAATATTATAATTCAAGCTTAATTTTAGATAGTTAGAAGTATAATAACCTTAATTGGTAAATAAATTCTCTTAAAATGTTAGATTCAATTAATTTAATTTAATAAATTAATTAATATAATTTTATGCTATTTTGCTATAATAACATACTAATCAAATTATTTTACCACATAAATTACAAAATGAAAATGTTTAAAATAAATACCTTTTTCATTTTCGTGTCTATAAAATGTATAGCAGTTATCCAATAAGACCTTCTTAAGGATGATAAGAATTCGTTTTATTTTGTGATGATTTGCCTAAGCCTACCTTTAATCTTATTTTGGCCTACATAAAATGTCTTTGTAAGCCCATAGTAACAAACAAAATTCTAATGAATTTATTTCAGTAAATATTTTAACAACAGAGATAAATTAAGAGTAAGTATTTTCCTTGCAATTGTGAATATAGAACAATTTTAAATCAATCATAATAGTAGTAAGTTACAAAACATGTTTTCAAACTTTTCTTTTACATAGCACTCTTAAATGGAATTTTAATGGTACAGATCCATTTGCATAGAATTACTTGCACCTATAACAAAGACATATTATAAATATATATTTAAAATATTTAATTTTACAATAAATTTCTCACATATTTTACATTATTTTTCTGAAAAATGTTAGATCTTTATGTTATTTTCTACCTAGAATTCTTATATTTTTTCAAAGACAGTAACAATAAGAACCAAAAGCAGAATCTAAAGAAAAGATTTTGTTTTCTAAGTAAGTTTTTTCTTGAAGTAAAATAATGGAAAAAATTCCTTCAACTGAAGTTAAATAAAATCAGAAATTTCAGATCAAAAAGGAGTTTGGAAATTTTCCAAATAATAAAGTAGAAAGAAGAGATTTTCCTCTTTTATTTTCTAGTTTTTCTCTCTCTCTGGGATAAGCTTCTCCACTTTAAAAGTCATTGATCCCGAATATTTGTGAAAATCGGGAGAGAGAATCATGGAAACTGTAAGCATCAAAATCGATTAAAACTAAATCTGATATTTTAGGGATGATATTTACCATTTAGTTTGTTCTTTGCAATTTCGCCTGGCTTTTTGAAACTCTTTTTTATACAATATTGTTTTTTTAAGCTGAGACTATGTAAACTTTGAAAAAAATTATGAATCAAATTTTTTATAAAATATTTTAGTAACAGTTTTAAATGCAATTTATGCAACTAATATTTTCACCAAAAATCATCTTTCATTTCTTTCGTGGTTTAACGGTTATGCATCTAACACGGAATCTCATTTCTATTTATACGAATTATCTTTTAAAGGGAATTGTCGAAAATCTAAGATGAATGTAATTAAATCACTACCTATTCCGTGATATTTAATCTGATATTGTAAAAAACTCCTTTCATTTTAATTCACTTCTAAAATTTAAAACTATTAATAAGTTTTTAAGAAATTCGTAATTGCTTCAAATATCATCCTATTTTTTCTTCAGACAATAGACGTAAGAACATCAAATTATTATAAATTCATATCAGGCATTAAAGTAAAATTGGATAATATGATAAAATCATAGCTGCAGTGTTCCTACATCAAAATTTGTAATGATAATTTATTTATGATTATAAAGAAACATTTTGAGATTAATTGTACCGATAAATTTATACCCAATTCATTTTTAAATATCAAGCTCTACATTGATATTAAGTTCATTGCATTACTCGTATATTATTTTTATGTAGATATTAAACAACAGAAACAAGCATTCAATACATCAAAATAATTTTCCATTAAACATTACATAAGTTTCTCCAAAAACATTACGAAGTAAAATTTAAATATTTTTATAGGGATGCTGAAATTGATATTATATAATGGAAATGAATGCGAAAACATAATGTTTTTATTAAATACATAATTAAATAATGATAATTAACATTATTATTTTTTGAAACATGATGTGATTTTAAAAGCATAAATGCACTTGTTACATATATAAATCATAAGGATACTCACATTTAAAATTTTAACATTTCCATCCGAGAAAATTATGAATAAAAATGCATATTTTTATTTTTTTTACATAACATGTTTTTAAAATGATGATAAATGGAAAAAAAATTAAAGTAGATATTTTCTATAATTCATATCGAAATTGAATATTAGTTTTAGGAATTTTATTAGAACGTATCAAGTGGCTATTAAATTAACTGCAGCTTAAACCTTATATTATTTTTATAAGTCAGTATACTAATAAAAATCAAGCATCTTCACATATAGAAAACAATTTCAAATGAAGAATGATTTGCTTTTTTTAAATACATATTTTAACGATCTTAAAACACATCTAATAATTAGAAATTATCTCAATAAATTATAAAATAACTACAGGTTTTGAAAAATCTGATTATTTTTTAAAAATATACGAAAGCAAAATTCTTGCTTGATGTACCATTTTATTTATAACTTACCAAGTATAAAATTTTAAATTCATCAACAAATGTCCAGCTCAGTTTTGAAACAGATATTCCTTAACTAATAGTACTTTCTAACAGAAAATTTCTGTGTCACTTCATTTTCGACACAATGAGGTATTTTTTAAAAGAAATTATTACAGCAAACATTATTTTCACTCGCTATAAATAGAATTTTTCCATGAATTATGGAAATTATTCTTATCTTTATTCAGAAATGAAAAAATTTCTTAGTATTTGTTAAAAAAAATTGCGATTGGTTAATGTATATAAATTTAACGTAAATGTTAATTTAAGCCAAGTGCATCAGGAAAAAATAAGAAAACAAAATATATTTATCCTTCCTTGCAATCATTCTTATTTTGAATGATACCAATTATATGTTCATGGCTTTTAATTATAAATAAAAATATTATTGTAAAACTTATAATATTCACTGTAATTTGCAAAAGAATTTCTTTGTAAAACCCAGTAAATATAATCTGCATGTTCTTCCCTAAAGAAAACGCTAGTTCTGATGTATATTTCTGCGAAATTAATGAAACAAAATTCCCATCTTTCTCATTCCATTATTTTTTTGTAGTTACAAGCTAAATTATAGTTTCACACATAATGCGTATTTTAAATATTTAGACTAATTTATTAAAAATATTTAAGGATGTCTTTATAAGGCAAGAAAAAATGAAGTTTTAATTACTTTCACAGAGGATTATAATATCCAAATTAAAAGATTCATAAAAATGTAATAAATTAAAGATTCCTTGCTTTAAAATATAATTTAAATGCCCAAAAATTCAGCAAAGTAACTTTAATTTAAAATATAATATAATTAGTTAATACAAAAGGGGTACTTATAATATTTTAAAGATCGTTGACTTATTCCAACAATAAATTTAAATAAATGTAAACACAGCAAATAAAAATAAGATAATTACTTTATATAAAAATAAACACATAAATTCTAAACACATCATAAATATTTCAACAAACAAAGGAAAGAATAATTATTCTTTAGTCTGAATTTTAATGACAAAATAGCTTAATGTCATTGAATACATTAAAATAAATTATACAAAGCTAGACATGTTTAAGTAAGCTTCCTGATTTTTATGCTTCACAACTGCACTATATTATAATACTTTATATTTATATTTAAATATTTATATTATGATCGCATTTCTTTATTCGATTTCCTTGTTTATTGACACTCTTTACATGGAAATTTACTTGTGTAATAAAATAAAATTTAATAAATTTATCGTAGAAATAGTTGAAGTATATATATATATATATATATATATATATATATATATATATATGTTATATTTTAATGGGATTTTATGTAAATATAGTAATTTCAGAAATCTTTCAATTTTTGTCATTCTTTTTCAAAGCTTTTATAAGCGACAATTAAAATTACACAAGCACTGGTTGAAATGATTTCCTAAATTACAATATATATAACATCAGTCTGAAAATACAAATGTATAATTAAGTGATAAATTGTATATCGAGAGCAATAGAAAGAGAGTAAATATAGACCAAAAATTCAAAAATAATATAAAACTATATATTTATCAGGAGACAGACGAAAAATGGATTTAACATTTTTCTTACATGCACGTAGGACAAGGGTGTAAAATTCCACTTGCATTTTCCCCGAAGGATTCTATAGAATGTTTTACAACATATCAAAATTTATACAAAGGTAATGTTAAAATTATATAATAATTAAATACATGTCTAATAGTGAAATAAAGATTAATATTAAACCTTGCATATATATATATATATATATATATATATATATATATATATATATATATATATATATATATATATATATATATATATATATATATATATATATATATATATATATATATATATATATATATATACATATATATACATATATACATATATATATATATATATATATATATATATATATATATATATATATATATATATATATATATATATATACATATATATATATATATATATATATATATATATATATATATATATATATATATATATATATATATATATATATATATATATATATATATATATATATATATATATATATATATATATATATATATATATATATATATATATATATATATATATATATATATATATATATATAAATATATATATATGGATATATATATATATATATATATATATATATATATATATATATATATATATATATATATATATACATGATACTTTATTAAATTATGCATTATGGAATAAAGTTACTGATAGGATTTAAAATATTCCGAAAATTTTTACTCCAATTATTTATAGTATAATAGTTAATATTATGAATATGTTATTTTTTATTTCATTGATAGAATGAGAATATTTCAAATATATGATTTTAATTTGTGTCATAAGATTTATATTTTCATCATTTTTAGAGTAATTTTTACCAAGAATTTGTAATGTTTCACAATTCACCTAGTTTTTATTTTTTCATGTTATCAAAATGTATTTGAAAAAAAAACTAAATTGTAATCTGATTTAAAATTTACGCTTATCATTTATTTTAAAAAATTTATGAAAATTTATTTTAAAATCATATATATAGTATCATTTAACACACTAAAATGACAAAAAAGATATTATTTCCAGTTTCTTTTTTCCTCTTAATTAAGAATTGTAATCATCTAAATGGAAAATGTAATATTTCTAAAAAAAATGTAACAGTCTTACAAAAGTGCTTCTATTCTGTAATTAAAGATATACTTTTACATTCCATTTTCATAACATAAAATATTTAACTTTCAACATTTTTGCACTTTTCATTTTATTTAAATAACTGTAAAAATAAGAAAGAACAATTTTTAAGCAGATATTTATGCGAATAAGTTTATTTTGCTTAAAAATTTTAATGTTACTTAAAATACAATACTAAGTATTTTTATATTTATAAAAATAACATGAATTAAGATGAATTGTTATTTAAATAATTGTAAATTCTATTTTACAATTAAATTTATTTTATATGCCCCTAAACATTATTTTCTAGTACAAAGTTAATATTTTTTTACTTTGTTTCCTACATAATAAGTTTTAAAATTTAAAATCAATATTTCAATTTTATAGTATAACAAAAGAAATCTAAATTTATTTTTTATTTAGGAAAGAAATCTTATATATAAAATCAAAACACTTTTCTAAGATCGAAAAATAAATTAGTTTATGTATGAAATTAGTAGAATGATGAAAAATGTTAATATATTTAAGTATCCATATTTAATAACAAAATTCGCATAAATATTAATTACACTGTATATTCAAATGTCAATAATAATATTTATAATAATTCAGTTTTATTTGAAAAAAAATATTGAAAACTGAAAAATTAGTTGGATATACAGATTACAGTTTTAGTCTTTGGATAAAAAAATTTTTTATAAAAGATTGATTAGAATCCCTTTTTATTAAACTTGAAATTACTGAGTCATTGTTTGTATGATTCAATGAAATGCCACTAACGAACTGATTCTGTTCTTCATAATGCAGAGTAAAACAAATTGTTGAATCACATGGAAAATAACTTACAACTGGGCGGCAGCTAACTCCAAAAGATTGCTTCATGAATGTATCTCTTTATAAACAGCTGGACAATTGCTAAGGACGGATAACATTATCATCCATAGAAACCATAAAAAGAAATGAAGCAAAATGTGGAAAATGAGAATAAGTGCGGCATATAGTATAAAGAATTATGCGTATGCAAATTTGTTTCCACGTCTGTTCATCACGTGATAGCGTTCAAAAGAGCTTTAAAGGTTTTGACGCGTGGGGACAGTTGTTGTTTCAAGTCAAAGTTTTACAGGAAAGATTTAATAAACGAACTTGAAATTTTCGGTATGTCTTCCCGACATCGCTTAGATGATTTTATGCGTGGCTGAATTATTGGAAAGATCGAAGAAGGACAAAAAATAACAGATATTGTTAGGGAGTTCGACATCGCTCACAGCGTTGTTTTAAGGCTGTGGAAGATATTTAAAACTACTGGAATGTAAAGTAGGCGGCACGGGGAGGTTGTGTTAGAAGTACGACGCTTGCAGAAGACAGATATATATCGTCCTATCAGCAAAAAGGAACAGGTACCCTACATCTCAGCGGGTGCAAATCAGTTTCTTGCTGCCTCAGGAAAGCAGATCTTCCGAAAAACTGTTGCCAGACGTTTGAAGGGAGGAGGACTATACGCTCGCAAACCTGTTGTGTGTGTCCCATTGACCAGACAGCACCGTACTGCCCGTTTGCAATGGTGTCGAGAGAATCGCAATTGGACTGAACCGGACTGGGCATGCGTACTATTCTCAGATGAGAGTAGGTTCAGTGTAATCGGACTGTAGACGCCAATGATCTGGTGCGAGAGTAGTACTTCTTATCGTCCAGAAAATATTCTGGAAAGGAACCGATATCCGACAGGACTGTTCAGTCTAATTGCGATGCTCACGACACCATTGCAAACGGACAGTACGGTGCTGTATGGTCAATGGGACACACACAACAGGTCTGCGGGCGTATAGTCCTCCTCCCCTCAAACGTCTGGCAACAGTTTTTCGGGAGATCTGCATTCCTGAGGCAGCAAGAAACTGATTTTCCACCTGCTGAGCTGTGGTGTACCTGTTCCTTTTTGCTGATAGGACGATATATCTGTCTTCTGCACACATCGTAATTCTAACACGACCTCCCCCGTGCCGTTTACTACACATCCCAGTAGTTTTAAATGACTTCCACAGCCATGAAACAATGCTGTGAGCGATGTTGAACTCCCTGGCATCATCTGTTATTTTTCACCCTTCTTCGATCTTTCCAATAATTCAGCCACGCATAAAATCATTTAAGTGATGTTGGGAAATCATACCGAAAATTTCAAGTTCGTTTATTAAATCTTTCCTGTAAAACTTTGACTTGAAACAAAAACTGTATACACGCGTCGAAACCTTTATAGATCATATGAACGCTATCACGTGATGAACAGACGTGGAAAAAAAATTGCATACGCATATTTCTTCTTCCTATATCCCGCACTTATTCTAATTTTCTGCATTTTGCTTCCTTTCATTTTGTGGTTGCTATAGATGATAGTGTTATCAGTCCTTAGCAATTGTCCAACAGTGTATGAAAAACATGCACATTTTCTTTTAAACCTGCTTTAAGCATCTTTACCTGCAGATACCTAACTTTAGTATTGAGTTTGAGTCTTATTAATGTATATAAAAGTTTTTAGTTCTGAAAATTTTTTAATTAATGTTTATGAACTATTTATTAATTGTTGCTTTTAATTAGTTCAAAATATTTCTCTAATGTAAGTGATAAATAGACTATATATGATAAATTGATATGTAACATTCCTTCACTTTGCTTTACCTTTATCGAATAAGTTTGATAAAAAAAAGCGTATTGGTTTGTGTGTGTGTGTGTGTGTGTGTGTGTGTGTGTGTGTGTGTGTGTGTGTGTGTGTGTGTGTGTGTGTGTGTGTGTGTGTGTGTGTGTGTGTGTGTGTGTGTGTGTGTGTGTGTGTGTGTGTGTGTGTGTGTGTGTGTGTGTGTGTGTGTGTGTGTGTGTGCTTGCGTAAAAATATTTATATATATCACACTTTTTGTTTTCGGTATTTAATATGTTTCCATTGGGATCATGACACATACTTCATTGGAAATTACACTACTATCACATTTGTTGATATTTAATTAACTGCTAATTGCACATTCGCAACTATGAAATCTTATCTTATGCAATACTTCTTGAAAAATGACTTTATGAAACTACAACCGTATAAATAGAAGAAAACTTAAAGTTAAAATGAATCATATTTTAATCATAAATTAATAACTCAATAACAAATACAAAATCCTTAATATTTCCTAAATAGTTAAATATAAAAGAAAAGTGGACATTACTCGCTAAAACAAACTGTAATATATTCATTATCAGTAAGAAAGTTTAAATTCAAATGTTTACACATTAATACGATTGTTTTTAAAAAGGACTGTGTTTTTTATTTAAATCAGTTGGAATTACAAACCAGCATGTTAAAAATGTTATTTTAACATGGGTCGTCATTTTGAATGTTATTTTCATATAAGTTGTTATTTTAAATGTTATATTTATCATTTATCGTACTTATTTTAATATATAGAAAAAGAATATGTACCATATATATTTGTATCATTAATCTTTAATTCTAAGAAAAACAGACTGTTATTAATATACTCTATTACATTACCTAAAATATTAATCAGTGGAAAACAAGGGAAAGCTTGTGTGTTTGCCACAATAAATCTTTCACTCACTCTCATTACTATTTTCTCTTTTCTTTGAAACTTAGAAAAGGGAAACAAATTATAAAATTATATTTGCTATTAATATTAAACTATCAGTAAATTTAATAGTTTAAATTACCCTGGAAAATATAATTTAAATCTTCAATTTATTTTATTTATTTGAAGTATACATATATATATATATATATATATATATATATATATATATATATATATATATATATATATATATATATGTCTTCAAACTTCAAAATTTCTTAGTTTATTTTAACGTTAACGTACTTCCTTTGAATTTCAAGTAACAAAAAAACAATTGAAACATCATCCTTTTTTATCTACATTATTTGAGAAAAAAAGGTGTCATACATTTTCTATCCACTGAGCCTTGGGACAAGCAGCTTAATACCAGCAACTGTCAAACAGAAATGCAGGATTAGAAATTTAAAAGTGTCTCTGAAAATCGAATGCCAAAAATTTTGATTGATATTTTGAGATTTCCTTGAAGAAAATTCTTTTTAATATAAATTCTTCAGTATCTTTCAAGTGGAGATATTTGAGTCATTTTGTAGTAAACAGAGTTTCACGAAAATATGTGTCTCTAAATATTCATTTTTAAAAAAATTATATATATATATATATATATATATATATATATATATAGTGTATAGTGTATAAAATGATATATACATCCATTTCTTCATTTATACATCCATTTTTTTTCCTGCGTTATTTATAAATTATAAGTAACATAATGTGGAATTATTTGTAGCTAATAAATTGCAACTTAAAGTCTACTCAAGCATAATGAAAATAAATGAGTAAAATTGCACAGTTAATATTTTGGTTTAACAAATGTATTAATAATAAATATATGTAAACTTTAACAAATGTATTAATGTAATAAATGTATGTAAACTTTAACAAATGTATTAATAATTAATTTATTTCAGCATGATTTTATAATTGATGTGATTACTTCTTTCAAGTATTATAGAAATAAGTGTCAATTAGCTTATCTTCGAAAGGGGTGTCTAAAATTATGTAAAATAAATGGAATATAAATTGCAAGTCTGATTTAACTAAGATAAGTTATACCAAAATGGATTAAAATTTACATTTATTCACACATAAAAATTTAGACAAATATATTAACATGTAATAAAATTAACAACAACAAACTTTTGCATTTCAGGAAACAATACAGTTGAAATAAATGATTAAAAATAATGTGAGTTTATAGATTACAATATTTTCTTAAATACGTTCCTCTGATACGTTTTCTACTATCGTATTTTTAGAGTGCTGATTTACTTTCTAGCTCAAATTCAATTATACATTAAGACTTTTTAGAAAATTTAAATTATTTTTGGCAAGTGTCTAAGTAGTATATTTTTTCTGACATTTATATTAAAAAATAGCCGGCCAACTTGTCTAGTGGTCAGCGTGCCTGACTACGGATAGGGAGGTCCTGGGTTTGAATCCCGATTCAGGCATGGATGTACTTTCTTTCTCTATCCTGTCTTTATCCTTTCCTTGTGTGTGTGAATGAAGTATTAATGGTGCCTACCCTATAAACGGGTCCCTATGGCATGTGTGAGAATGCGATGGTGGCCCACCCCCTGTGATGTACCCCGGAACAACGCCTTGGCGGCTATGAGATCGCTGTGTCTGGAATGTTCCTTGGTATCAGGGAACAATAGATTAATAGACTCTGTTGTAGTTGTAACTGCCTATAATCTGCCATTGGAAAAAAAAATATATTCAAGAAATACTCACTTGGACTTAGGATAATGTAGTAAATGTAGCTGTTATTAATTAGTAATATGAGTTAATAGAATTTTGGACAGTAGATATTTTACTACGAAACCTAATTCACATGATATTCATGGGAAAATATAATATATCGGGAAAAATGTTTTTCATAATAATTACAAAAGCAATAATCACTCATATAAATTATCCAAGTTAAATATTAGTAGTCAGCCATTATGCCTCTAAACTTCATTGAAACGAACCTACACCATTCTGACTTGTTCCTACATTGTTAAGATACTAATTGTGCTCAAACAAACTTCGAAATGGTGTATAAAACACTTTAAGGATTACAGATTGTAAAATAGGAAAATGACTAAAATATAAAGTTATAAATAATTATTTAATAAGAGCAAAAGAGAGTGAAAAAAATCAATTTCAATTTTAGAGATATTATCTCTTGTTATATTGACGCTATACAGAGCAATTAATAAGTTTTAAATAATTGATTTATTTAATTCTTTTGCTTATTATATAATTTGCGAATATAAATATTTCTAATAACCTATATGAGTTTTTATCATCCAAATTATATAAAATTAATTTGCAGTCCAAAAGATACTATGCAGATTTAAACCAAAAATATAATCAACTAAATATTATATTTCCTGAATGTAAAGTTAATGATTTCATTAAATGTTAAGGAAAATTTGATTAACTTAAAGTTTCTGCTTTCAATATTTCAAATTCCTGTTTGATATTTTAAAATTAAGTTTTCTCACGTATCATTTGATGTGAGCCTTTGAGAATTACTAGAGCTGAAAAGTTTTAAATTTGTTTCCACCAAAATTAATATAGAAAATGTTATTTTGTCAGTTTTCCTTTTATATCGGTGTGCTAAATAACTAGCTGCACACATCTAGGGATTAAGGAAGCAAAAGAAATCCATAAAGTATTCTTTACTTTTAGTTTCTAATTATGTGGTTGAATTCTCATCACATATGCTTTGTAAATTAATGAAATAATTTTTCTTATACATGTTTCAAAATTTACTGGTTATTATTTATTATTTCTGGTTATTATTTATTATTTACTGGTTATTAAGTTATTATCTATTTACAATAACAATTAATAGTAGAAATATTAAACGCTGGTTTTAACTTTCTACTTAGTACACAAAATGATTAATACTTAATTCATTCTTGGACGAATATTAAAATTTATCTAGATTAATGGACTTTTAGGGAAATTAGTTTCGAAATTTAAGTTTTGATTTTTAAATTTTATAGTCTGAGTCTTTACATAAAAAATTAAGAGAGAATACTAAATACTTGAATCTATTGTTTTCTCTCTTTTTAAAATATAAGACAATAGAAAGTATAACTTTGTAATAGCTTAAAATTTTAAAAAGAGATTTTCATGGCCATTAAACATTTTGGAAAGAAAATGTAAACTTGATAAAGTAAATTTATCGCTGTGTACTTGTGTGTGTCTGCCATATATAATAAAATAAAAAAAAGTTTACCTGAGCATTAGATCAATATTTCCTGATTATTTATGAAAATAGTTTAAAATATTTTCTGATGACAAATAAAGAATTTAAATCTTAACAGATAAAATCAAAATTACAAAGTTTCTTGCAAAGGCAAAATAAAGTAGCTTATTCAAAAATATTTCTCGTATTATAGTGACACGTCATAGTGTGCAAGTTATATGCTTTACACATGTTGGAGGGGAAAAATTTTGGCATGATTTCATGTTGTGCATTTCTTTGTAAAAGAATTTGTATTTAAATATGTATTCAAGCGTCTTTTACGCATTTATTTAAATAGATTTAACCTTATAACATTTAACAAAAAGAATGTGTTCTTTAGAATACGATAGAATAAGCAATGAATATGGGAGAGGAATTCATATAAACACAACTAATGCGTGTGTTTCTAAATTTTACTGTTTTCAGTATTCACATTTATCAAGATAAACTTATAGTATAATTAACGATAGACTTTTGCCTTAGAATAGAAAGTTTAACTTAGTTCATCAACAAATATTACTTCATTAATGTAACTAAGGTGCATAGTATTCAATTTAATAATTATCTGTCACATTCACATTTCTGAGCAGAATAGATCTATTGATGTGCATACGATAATAATATCTCAAATTATTTAATTAAATTATTTTAACCTCAATTCAAAATAAAATAAAGAAACAAAGCATACTCTTCTTTAACCACATTTCCTGTAAATCAAAACTACCCAAGAAATAAAAATATTATTACAACCAAAATTTTAAAAATCATTATAAAATACATATAGCTAAAATTTATCATAATTAAAATAGTTTTATAGAAATATTTTTATGAAATTTTTAATTATTAATATAAATTAAAAAATGAGAAATGTTTCTTTAATTTATATTTTTGTCGAGTAAATATTAAATGAAATATGTAAAATTTATTTTGAAAGTCTTCAATTTAGTTTACTAAATAAGATGTTTTAATTTCTGAAATCTTTTGGAAAATTAAATCCCCACTTTGACTAAAAAAGTTTATTAAGTCAAATTGAGACAAAATACTTTTTTTTTAAATTAATATCATTAAACTATATAAAATAGTATTAAATTAAATCAACAAAAATATGAACGAGCAGAAATGCATTTCAATAAACCTTTAAATTCTTAAATAATAATACTGCAAATGTTTTTATTTAATATTTATTACATCGTAAATTAATTTATGGTTAATTGGTTTGTTTGTCACTCAACATTCATTTTTCAGACGTGGATTAATTAGAACAGCATTTAATTTTTAAAATATATTGTGAACCTCTACAAACGTCCATGCCCAACGTGTGATTTGAACCCTTCAACTTTTGAAGTGAACTAATATATGTGAAAAGTTCTATGTTATTTAAAATGAAACATTCAAAAATTAAAAGCGTTTAACGTTTTTATAGTAATTTATATCATTGTTTTGAAAAAATATTGGGTATGCATACTTATAAAACTGCAATTTGTATCATAAATCTAGAAATGTAATTAATAATAAAATATTTATCAATCTTACTCAGTTTTCAAAGAATTGTTTCAATGTCTTGAAACTTACCTTTTATTTTTAAATACAATCAGCACAAAAATAGTAACTTCAAAGGAATATTTCCGAAATTATTTTTTTAACATCATTCCTATTATCTTTTCAAGTTTATAACTTATTTTTTTGAATTTGAGTTATAGATTTACTAAGTTACCTAAAATTGACTTTCTAAACTATTTTTTCTGACAAAATAAGTACTAAAATATGAACTTATACTTATATATACATAAAATTCAATGTGATTAATAAGTAAGTGCTATAATTCATGTTGTAATATAAATAAAAATTATGTAATTAATGTGTTTCTCTGCTGACATAAATTATTAAATTTGATACTTATTTTTGTATTAAAATGATTAAATAATATTAATATGTTAATAGGATTATGTTGGAATTAAATAATATAAATATGATTTATGTATTTAAAAGTTATATATATATATATGTATGTATATAGTATATATACATATATGTATACATATATACATATATATATATATATATATATATATAAATATATATATATATATATATATATATATATATATATATATATATATAAGATAAAATGTGAACTCAAAGAATAAAAAATATTATTACCCGTATTCAGATTTTAAAATTAAAGGCAATAATTTTATAAATATTTTATAAGTTTAATTATGATTTATATTGGTAATTTAATTCAAAAATGCTCAAAGAGGGAAGTAATAAAAGTAATAAATTAACATTTTTTTTAGTCATTGGTGTTTTGATTTCAAAGATTTACGATCTTAATCTCTCATTAGTAAAAGAAATGTATCAAGAGAATTATTAAAAGTGTATTGTATTAGTCTCAAAAGTAAATGTTTCTAGATAAAAGTATCTTTTATCTTAGAAAAAATCACCAAAACTAAATTACAGTAAAGAGATTTTACACTGATAGAAAAAATACAGTCATTTCAAGTAATTGGTAGAATGTATCTGTGATTAACTTTTGTTTTTCTTCTACTTTTTCAATTCACTTTTGTACGTAAATGCCTTCTATTTTAAAAGTATTTTACGTGGTAAATTTCTTTTATCTTAATTATTTATCTAAGTATATTAAATCCCTTTTAGTAATATAGTAATACAACTTCAAGACATTTTTTAACACAAAGTGAAAAAAATTTTTTAAGAATTCTGCAAAATTCCAATTTTATGGACAGATTATAATCTCAAATACCTCACTTTAAAGTCTTTGTTGTATAATTTTCCATTTTTTCTAATTTGAAATTTGTACTCTCAGTTTGGACACTAGAAAGGTGAAGGAATCTTTCGATGACAATCAATGGCTAAAATTTATATCAAGTTTCTTTATTCTATCAGGTATACTTTTCAATTTTGCTGTGGTCTAAGAATTGTTTTACGCTTATTTTTTTATTAACTGCTGATCTTTTAATGAGCTTATGAATTTCTTATTATATGAAATGTACTATGCTCAAATAAAAAGAAACATAAATCAATCACCAGTTATGATGAATGGTTTGCAATTTACAAAACTTTCTGTAATACTATCCTCTTAGATGCTCCAAGTTAATTAAATTAAGATAACTGTAGTGGTGAATTGTGCTTTAATTTGAGGAAATTATCATTGCAAAATGACATCCACAAAATTCTCCATTGTTATCTAGATTACTCTTATTTTCTATTATTTCAGTTTTCAAAATGTGATCATTCTTATTGCTGAGTTAAAAGAAACCTATTATTGGATGAGAAACATTTAACATAATACTTCAGACTTTAAACACTAATATTTTAAAATATCAATTTTGCTTTAATAATTTATGTTAAACTTTAAATAATACTTTCGTTACATTCTTTAGTATCTTATAGCCAAAATTTATACGTTTAAAGAAAATTTTAAGAGACGTCTTCTTTAAATTTGTGAAAGATTCAATATGATTTTCCTATGTTGATCTCAGAAAACATACAATTTTTTTAAGTTTTATATTAAGTTCAAGAGAGGGAGAAAGAGATATCTTTATTTTAAAAATAGTTATTTTTGTGACAAAATCTTTATAAGTGCACACTGGTATTTTCATAAGAATTCCTAAGTCCAAAACTGTGAATAACTTTAACAATCATTTATTTTGTTGTTTTTTTGTACATTTGAGTTTAGTGAAAATATAAAAAGGACTTAGGGAAAATAGAAAATATTAAGGAAAAAATTTCCACCTTGATATGGTTTAATGCCCTACATTTGAATTAATAAGAAAATGCTATATTTCATAGCAAAAGTTCTTCTTTAACATCATAAATAGAATAATATTCAATAAAATGTAGTCTAATAAAAGTTGATGTTTTATAAAAATCATTATTTAATTTCAAGTTAACTCTTGTAGTAAGAATAATGCAAAATATTTGAAATATATTAAATGTAATAGGTAAATTATATGAATCTAGTTCTAAAGTTTACAAAAGCTCTTAAAAATAAAAAAAAAAATTATAAATCATATAGATCCATGTTTTATTCACAAGATTCTATAAAAATTTAAACAATCTGAGTTTCTTAAGCACAATTTGTAATTTATTTCAATGATTTAATTACTCATATTTGTAAATCTCATATTCTTTGAAATATTTAGTTTAAAATACTTTAAGGAGGCATTTTGTCATCTTATTTTATTTGTTTCCTATGAAAAAATATCTTATATAAAGAAGTTAATTTATAATTAATAATAGTTTGCTAATTTAACTAATTTAGTTAATTTGAAATTTGAATTTAATAAAATTCAAATTATCCTGATTCATTTTCACACATATAATATTAAATCTTACGCCAAGATTTTATATAGCTCACTAAACGTAATAGATTTTCTTGCTTAAAAGTCAAAAATATTTTTTTTTGTATTTGAAAATAAATTATTCAGTTTCTGAATGAAGCATAGAAATTATAAAGTAATTATGGTACTAAAAATTATAGACAAATTATTTCGAATATAATGAATTTTGTTTCTTTAGCTTTCTAATTTTCAATGCATGCATAGAAGTTTTCCTTACCCTCAAAAGAAAGACTGATAAAGATAATTTTATTGCTTAGAATTTCTTATGCATATTTTTTTCTATAAGGAAGCAGTTCTTATAGAGATTAAAAAAGATAATGTTTTAGCTTAATGAGAAAATGAAAATATTAAATAATTTTGTTTAAAGTAACTTTTCAAACTGAAATTAGTTTTAATTTTTACTCGCTCTCACTGAAGATTTTCATCACATGTTTAATACATAGAAAAGCATTAAGAAAGATTCATTCAATTTTGAATCATTATTAAATTTACTTAAAAATTGTGTGCTTAAAAAAGCAAAATATTGTGACATACGAACCCCTGACTTTAGCACTCAGGAATGAATCTTTAATTATAGAAACAAGGGATAATTATAACAAAATCATATTATTATTATTTTAATTTACACTTCATTTTTTGTTAATTACAAATTCATAAATGAATATAATAGTGATCTATTAGTACTTTGATTTAACTGTTGAGTTGAAAACTGAAATTAGTTGTCCTCTCATCTAGCATATGAAAATTTATTTCAACATTTTGTTCCACATTATTAAAGAAATATAGAAAAATTTTAATAGATACACAGAAATATTTTTTTTTCATTATGCTTTAAAATTTAGACGAAGATTTTTTGAGGGCACATTTATAGAGTTCTATTCTTTATGGAATAATTTATACATTTTACACATGTATATTATCAGAAAAATTATAAACCTTGAGATTCTGATGTAAAATATTTAAATCGGTGATAAAATAAAAACTAAAAGAGATAAATATTTTACCAGTGCACGGTTATTATTATTATTGCAATTGTATGTATAATTAATTAATAAGGCAACTTAATTTTATATTATTCCTCTTAGAAACAAAAGTAAAAAAAATATTATTTCTGGTTAGCCTTACATAAAGCTGTGTAAATTATTCTAAAAAGTTTCTTAACCCTTTTAGAAGTACTTATCCATATTTTTCTTAAATGCAGGTAACTGCTTAAAAATATTTGAAGAAATATTGTTTAGTTTAAAATAAAGGTAGGCAGGTTATGGCGGACACTTTTGGAGTTCTTTTACAATAAATGAATTGATTTTAGCTTAAAACTAATGAAATCTTCATAAGATCAGGTAGCAAAAATATGTCCACGATAGTATTAAAATTTTAAAATACAATACGAAAATTAAATTTTATGCAATGCTGAAAAGTTACATTTCACTTTTACAATAACAAATATTTTATTTCTGTCAAAATCTATTGTTATCAAAATCTATCAAAATTTTCTTATGTTTCTTTTTCTGATGCACAACAAACAAACATTTTTTTAAAAAATTTTAAACTGTTCTTATGTTTGTTTTTCCTTTAATGTTTAACCAAAGCTACTTAAAAAGTGTAAGAATTCTTTATTCTGTTAGGAAGAAATCTTACAGTAATTTATTCCTTCATAAATATCATCGTTTTCCAAAACAATACTGCTAGTTTATCTAAAGGATATTATTAGTTATTATTTATATAAACGATATTAATATTTTATCTATTTTTTAAAATAATATTGAGTTAAGCAAAATTTTTATTATTTCTTAAATTAACTACTTAATTTTGATTTCCAACAAAAAGGAAACCGATATTGGGCATATATATATATATATATATATATATATATATATATATATATATGAAATTTTAAAGCAATCATATTAACAAAGCTTATTTGTATTAATTTTGAATAATTTTTGCAAATTTTAATGATTCTTAATTTTGCATAAATTATACAAAATAAGTTTTGCTAATGTTCTTACTTAAAAACTTTTTGCTCAACATCAATCACGTCATATCTTTTGATAAATGCACAATCTCAGAAATAAATATAATTCACAAAATTATGTTTCTTAAATCTTAATTGCGTTAATTCAGTCTAATTTAAAGAGTATATATATGCTTTGATTAACATAATTTTGTTTAATAGTGAATTTATCCTTAATATGTTCAAGAGGTGATGTTCACACACACATCGCTTATAAATATACGGGTGTGAACCGCAATAGGCAGATTTAACTCTTCTTAAACTGGCATGTTTGAGACACTTCTAAACATAAGGATTCAGCTACATTTTCTGAAAAATTTAAGGCTGCTTCAAATATTTAAAAGAAATGAGAAAATAAAGGTGAATTTTGAATGTATCAAAGAAATTTATTTTCTAGAGAAATGAAGGAGTTTCAATTTAATATTTGCAAATTCTCAAAATAAAAAATCTAAAGCATAGTTAAATTAAAGAAAGGAAATTTGCATCTAGATTTATAGTTTTATATGTAAAGTATTTTTCTTAAAACTTAAATATGAGTTCATAATTATATTAAGGAATCAATTTAGTGTGATGAAAATTGAGTTTTCAGATATACATTTTTGAAAACAACATATAAATAGGTCTTATAAATGAATAAAAGCAAATGCATTGTAAGTAAATGTAAGTTAATTCTTCTTATAATTTAAGAGATATGAGTATCTTAAAACTTAAAACTAATTAAATTTAAAAAATTAAATCTTTAATATACTAATATAATTTAAGTTATAAAATCACCGGCATATCATCATATATTAAACTTATGTTTTGCTTATTGTATTTAGAAGAACTACCATTGAGTAAAATTATTAAATAATTAAATCTTAAAGATGTAAATGGTGCATAGTATTGCAAATTTTTGTGGTGCATGTATATGACACCAGAGTAAGTGCAAAAAGAACCATTATTTTTTAGATCTTTTTACTATGTAATTATTTTAGAATGATATCTGTATATATCTGTATTTTTACATTATTACTGTATCTTTAAATTATTTTCTTCTTCATCCCTTCTTGCGCAACATTCAATACTTTGAATTGCAAATCTTTATTAATATTCATCAATTCTGTTTTAGTTTCCTTGCTGCATAATGAAATTACAAAATTGATTAAATCAAGATATCAATTACAATAATTATAAAATATACCATCGTGAGAGTAATTGCATTCACTGTATTTAAAAAGGGAAATATTGATGCGTATGCATAGATGTGTATTTATATATAAATATGTAAATAAATTTTAAAAGGAAAAAAAAATGTTCAAAAAATTAAAAATATTTTATTTTAAGTTGTATTTTAATCTATCTATTTTATTTATTTAAACATAAATTACTATAAAAATAATTTATTAGATGAGCACGTGATAAAAAAATATGAATTATATTTGAAGAATAATAAATAATTATTCTAAATCGTTATAAGAAAAACAAATTAACATTTTCGAGTAATCAACTATAACTATTAATTTAATAGAATTAATTTTCCTTGAATGCATAATTCATAATTATGCAATGGTACATGTAATCTGTTTGCCATATATATTATTATTTTAGATTAATATAATCTCATATATAGTTAAATATTTAAACATTTTAAATATGAGCAGTAGATTTGATTAAATATTTAATTTTGTAATACTTAATGCTGATTACACTTAAAACACAGATACTTTCGTTTTAAAAAACTTATTAATAAAAATGTTTGCTTTCTTTATAAATAATTATTTGGTTATTCCTCTTAATATAAAATATTTCCTTTAAGGTAGTGTATAAAATTCTTTTAGAAAACAAACAATTAGAAAGAATAGTTATTTAATCAAGATCTTGGAAACAACAATAGAGAAGAATGGATGGCTTCCAACTTGGAACCAAGAGAAAAGAATTTTGCTTGAAAAATATGTCATTCCCATAGAAATATGTAATTCCTGGATGAATGGAGGAAATCATAAATCAAGTGAAATGAAGTGTCTGAAGAGCAATTGACGGCAAGTTCTTCTTATTTTTCCTGGAACTTTCTGAAAGGAATTTTTTACACCGCTAAAAACTCGCAGGGAGTATATTGATCTTTGCACTGGGATGTAAGAAAGAGAATGATATTTCGTGAACCAGGATTTATATCTATTGTAAAGGGATCTGTGGACCAATTTGTTGAAAGAAAGAGATGTTTAGGTTATTTATATTTTGTATTTTCATTCTTGTGTTTCTTGGTTTTTGATCCATCTTGTTACCAAAATGATAGAAAGTTCAAATATTATTTTTTGTAGAAATGGTGGCTTTTCTAAGAAATTAGAAGGTTTTCAATTCAAACTTTGAATAAAATCCTTCAAGACAGTTCGTATTATATTGTGTGCTTAACATTTCCTTTCTCTGCATTGTTAATTTATTTGACAAAAACAGGGTTAGTTTTTTGAATGTTCAGAAAGAAGGAAACAAAAACAAATTTGTTCTGAAAATAAAAGCTTAAATAATCTGCAGTGTATATTTTAAATACACAGCATATATAGAATAAAGGATTAACTAAGATAAGTATTTTAAATATACGATATTTATCATTAATCCAGATTAAACACGATATTCTGTTAATTAGTTTGTGCTTTGGAAAAAGTGTTCTCTAAATGACCTTCAAATTATTCAACTTTTTTATTTCTTATTGATAAAAAGTAATTCTAACATTTTATTTTTTGTGCGTAAATATATTAAACTTATACAATTAAACACCAGCAATATTCAAGCATTTGAAATCAATAAAAGGAAAGTTTAATGAACATCACTATAATTTCTATTGCACACAAGATCTTATTTAAATATTCATTGTTTACTATGCACCAGAAGAAGTTTTCTTTAATTGTTCTAATAAATTAAAGTCTTTTCTATGTGTTAAGTCTAATATGATAGCAAGTAAAAAAATTTTAATTTTTTAAATATAATCCTGTGTTAAAAAGTACACAAGTTTTTATGAGTTTTGTATATTTTAAAAATACTCAAATAACCGTGAATATGGTATCCAAAATCCAGAAGAAGATACGGCAAACAAAAAGAAGGAAGTTTTATTCTCAGACGTTTATGTTGTTCATTTCTCAGAAGTTTTGAAATAAGGATATTTTACTTCAAATTAAAGGAATATTTAGAAATCAGCAGTGACAAAGATATGAAACTATAATAATTCAAAATTTCAGATTATTTGAAAATCAACTTTATACTACATTCTGATTCAATTAGAGAAAATAACTAAGAAAACTACGTAAATGAAAATTGCTAATAAACACTTTATAATGAGCACAACACTGCTTGCAGTTGTATCTTGAAGAATGTTTTTACCTTAGTATACTTAAGAAAGATTTATTCCGGAAAATAAGCGACAATTATGGCTTGATAATGAATCTATAAACAAAGATTATTTTGGATAAAGAAACTGATGAACAACTTAAATTTTCTTAATTTCAGTCAGCTTCTACTTCAGCTGATCATACTAATGGACCACTAATTGCTAATTTTTAATTCTCTTTTTAGGAAATTGTTTTATGGCTTGCAAATCCTGAATCAACAGATCTTGTACTATTATATTAACTACAAATTGCTCTCAAGCTTTCACATTCCGTTGCAGATCAGAACGAAGGAATGAAGGTAAAAATTTTCAATCAGGATAGAAAGTCGGAAGAACTCATTCTTCTATCCAAAGAATATTCAATAATTACAAGTCCTTGAAATCTAATTTGTTAAAGCCTTGGAGTAAACAACTATTTAAGCTGACTTTATTAGAAAACATATGAATCCAAAGACATCCTTAAATCCAAAGATTATTGCATCTTTAATAGCACTCTATATTAGAGAAATATTTAAAAAATGTTTTTATACTAAACGAAAGAATCTGACTATCACGGTCTTGTAGCTCGCAGTATTCGCTAAGTAAAGCAAGTTTTTTATATCTTTGGCATTAAAGGGTGTAAATTTGCGTGAAGAAAACAAGGAATGACTTTTGAGAAGCAAACATTTGTGTCCACTGTTAAAACGCTGAAGTGATGATTGGGGGTGCATTTCAGCAAGTGGAGTTGATTTATTAACATTTACGAACTCCACATTAGATTATATATATTTAAAAAAAGAAAATTTGAATCAGAATGCACACGCTTCCAAACTTAGCGATGGCTTGTGGTTTCAACAAGACAATGATCCGAAACACACTGCAAACATGGTAAAGCTCTGACTGTTGTACAATATCGAATATTATTTGCATACTCCACAACAGTCTCCAGAGGTAAACCCCATTGAACATTTATGGGACTTATTAGAACGCAACATTCGGCAACATAGTATAATATCGAAAGATATGCTAAAAAGAGTAATTATGATGGAATGGAGTTATATTTCACCTGAAGAAACCTCCAAGCAAATTTACTCAATTAAAGATAGGAAGAGGTTCTTAAATGTAAAGGTTTTCCAACCAGATATTAAAGTTTAATTGACAGTTCCATGGAAACTATTTATTAAGGACCTTTTTCATCTATAAGCAAACTTTTTCTGACTGCTTTTTACATAATTTTTAACTATTATTATTATTACTTAAAACTAATGAGCGTTATTTTTCTGAAATTGTTACAGATATTTAAGGGACCGTGTTAAAGAAAAGCATCATATAAAAATTTAATTAATGTTGACGATGTAATGTATTTTGATTCTCTAAAGAATGCTTAACATGCGTTTGTATGTAGATTTTTTCTGAAAATAAATAAATAGATAGATAGATATAGATAAATAGGTAGATAGATAGAAATACGTATATATTTTTATGGTATTCAGGGATCATATTTTAAAGTATATTGAAAATATTAAGAAAATAAAAATATATTAAATACATGAAGATCTACTCACATTTATAACGAGACCCATATTATGCAAACTGATTGTTAATATGGTTATTTGAAAGATCTGCGTCTTAATTAAATTTTTTCCATTAGAACCTTTTATAAGTTTTGAAATATTAGTTATATATTACAGACCTAAGAAAATTAAATAGTTCCTGTTTACTACTTGATTGTTTTTCTAAAAGGTGGATTCAAATGTCAATATATTTGTTTAAAAATTTCATTCTTCTTTTGTATATTATAGTAATTAGCTAAGACAAACATATACAAGCAAATTAATATTGATACAAATATTAAAAAATATTCATAATAGCTCTTTAGTGTTTGTAGAAATAAATTACTTATACCCTCACTAATAAATAAAATAAAATGTTAGATAAAAATGACTTAAATATATTTTAAAGGATTGTATTTTAAGGAAAATATTTTATTATTAGGATACTAATTCATATTTTATGAAACGAAATTCATGTAAATTTAAAATGTGTCGGGGATACGTTTTTGTTACAAAATACTTAACAAATTTTAAAAGTGTAATCTTATATAATATGGAATATAAGATCACTAATATCTTCACCTGTTTTACTTTGAAAAAATAAAAGTAGAGTGAAAACATTTTATACGGTATGTATATTTTTAAGCAGATCTTGCATTCTTAAAGTACTCCTCAGTGTTAGAAAAGAATTATGAGCAAACAATAAATAAGATAATATTTCCAAATTGTCTCAAATAAAAGAAAAAACGTTTACCTATATAATAACTTTTTGGTACAACTGCAACCATAAAGTCTTATTGAGTTTCCAAATATTAAGTGATAAGAAATGTTTTCTGAAGAACCAGGTAATTTGTGAAAATATAAGTTGTAAATCACAATTAGATAGAAAAATCCTTTAAACTGTCTCAACGTCAGCAAATAAAATTTCGCATAACTTAAAAACGTATTCATGAAATTCATAACACTTACCTAAGCTTTCTTCACATTAATGTCAGTTACTATGTGATGTTAGAGTCAATTATCTTTTGAAAAAACATATATACCTTTTCTAAATCCGTCATTTCTTACAAGACAGATAAAGTCATTCTAATTGAATACAATTACATATTCTGGAAAACTACTTACATTAAAACTTATTGTCAAGGACGAATATTTATTTAAAGCAACTACAAAATTAATCAAGGTATTGTTTGATTCAGAAAGAAATGATGGAACATATGAGATTATTTATTTCAATTATTTGATTATAGCCATTGTATTTCTTAATTTTCATGTTTTACTATGCAGTAAAATACTTTGGATATTTGTATATTTTGTTTATTGCAATACATGAACAAAAAAATGTTTCGTAGAATATTTAAAATCTATTTAAACAAAATTTATTTTAAAGAGTCATTAAAATATTCTTTTATTGTAATTAAATGTGACTTTTTACTCCTTTGAATGAAACTCCTTTTAAATATTAACTGAGGAAGCTAAACTATTTTTAATTTTATTATTTGTAATGAATCTTTTCCTCGATTATAATATTAATCTCTAAATATTGGTACAAATTACTAAATGTTTCTTTGGCAGAAATATACATTCAAGTTAAAAAAAAACTGAATTACAGCGTCAAAATTCGTCTTGCCAAAAAGATTCCATAAATTTTTGATTAACACTTTAGCTATAAATACATAGAATATCCCACAGAGTCATTTTAAAATATGCTGCCTTTAAAAGTGCCGATGATTTATGAATAATCACAATTACTTACTCTAAGATTAAAAATATCTAATTTCGTTTCACTCTACATAATTTAAAATAAACATTCTATAAGGTTTAACATAGACACTAGGCTTTAAACTAAATAATTGCTGATCAGATTGATTTGAATTAGATGAAGTAGAATAGGCTTTTTTGAATTATTGTAGACAGCTCAGATGAATTTTGCTTATTTCTCAATGTTTATAAAATAATTCCACATATTTTTAGGTAAATATATGTATTTATTTTAACATTATTTATTGAGGTAAACTGCCATAACGATGTATCTTCCAGAAAAGCACATCATGCTTTGTAAGAAAGTTTCGTAGTCAAATTGATGCTAAGCTCTCTCGTTGATACTTTTTATCATTTCAAATCATTTGGACTCCATTTTCACCCCAACACTTATTGTTCATGGATCGCTTGATTATTACAAAATAATTTATGAGGATAAATTGTCCTGATATAACCAACAAAATCACTTGTTCTCGTTCCAACAGAGTAAATTTGAAGTGTATTGGGAAATCAACGTTAGGAGTTTTGAAATTTACCTGAATTAATTGATCGTGTTACATTTACTACATAATACAACACAGAGTAATATTACATATTATTTTCTTTGAGTTCGTACCGCAACTAATCGAGTAATGAAGTTCTTAGAAATAAAAATTGGAAGAAATAATTGATCTATTAAAGTAGAACCAATAACTTTTCGTCAAGGAATCAATAGAAAATCATCCTCTTGGTAAACTTTGTTTTTCTGCAAAAATATATTATTCCTATAGAAATTAAGAAACTCATAAGTCAAATAAAATTTAGTGTTGGAAAAAATATATTGACGGCAAATTCTTTAATTTTTTCTTTCTCACTGCTCATAAAGGAATTAATTTTCTTTGGCAAAAACTTCCTGGATCTCAACTTCATGAAACAAGAAAAAATGTGTATCTTTTAATAAGAATTCATATCTGTTAGAGAGTAATTTGTCGAACAATTTGATAAACACATTTTTATTTAGTTTATATGAAAACGTTTTTCCTTAGTTTGTCTAGAATTTTTGATATTTCAGTTTTATAATTAAAATTGGAGTTTTGAAATAATCTGAGCAAAATATTTGATTTTGAGTAAATATAACCTTGTGCAAATCTCCTCAAATTAAGTTCTTACAATTTAACCTAGTTATGACAAAATATTAATTTTTAAAGTGTCTTTAACACTTCCACGTTGCACTTATACGTTTTTAAATTTAAGTTCTTTTTTTGCTTACATCTTTGTTTTTTATAAATTATCCAATAATTTATTCAATTGTTCACTGTAATTACGTGAATCTATTTATGATATAAAACTCAATCTGAAAATTTATGCTGAGGAAATTCAATTAATTTATGTGAAATTTAAAAAAAATAAAATGGTAAGCAATTTTCTTGTGTTCTCAGTATTTTAACGTAGACATAATTAATATTTTATTATGAACACATACCGTATGTTATTCAAAATAAACTATTACGTAAAAATTTCTCAAAAATGCTTTGTAATTATGCAAGTATATTCATATACAGAATGAATGAACATTTTTACATATGTAATATGTTAATAAAACAGAATTCAAGATAGATAAAGATTTTGAAAAAGTAAATGGTTTTGCAATCCCATACATTTAACGTATTCAATTTTAATATTCAAAAATTTTAAATTGTATAAAAGCAATTTTGAAATAATTTATATATTGTATTTAAGCGAAATATGAGAATTATTAAAATTGAAAAGATTTTTAAATTCAAATGAGCTCACATATTCTTTTGCAAATAATTAATTTAATAAATTAGCAGTTTAATTTACATTAAAATATATACATTTTTCATTTTCATATATAAATTCTTTTCAAATCTTTTAGAATAATTCAAGAAAGATGTCTGTGATTAGTTTAAAATAAAAGTATTTTCTATTTTAAACTAATCACATATTTTTTCTAAGCTTTCAATTTTAAATTGCATTTATTTTAATTCAACAAAAACTAATATATTAAATTTTGGGAAGGAAATCGTAAATAATCATTTATATGAAAGCATTTATTATCAACGAAACGTTTTGCAACTTGGCATATCATATTTAATAATTCTAACTTGATATTCACGATATTTATCAAATAGTACTTTAATCACTGAAAGAGTTATTTTACTAAAATTTAATCAGGATGTAAAATTAATAAGTGTTCAAAATTATTCAGTATCTTTCAAAAGAAAAATGGATAACAGAAAAACGCCTTATGTCTGTAAAAGAAGAGAATCAGTCAATAGATTTCAACTTTATATTCACATGTTAATATTATAGCATTTATTTCTAATGTATTTTTATTTTCAAATCTATTTACATATTTCACTATTTTATGTCTACCACAAGTTTAATTACGATTTAATAATTTTCTTTATAAAGATAACATATTTTGTTCAAGTTGAATAATAAAAATTTTTCAGATAACTTAACAATATTTTTGCATTTATTAGACACAGTATTTTTTATTTTATTTCTATTATTTTCATATTTAACGTTGAAATGCAAAACAGGCTATGCGTTTAACTTGAACGCTATAATCAATTTTCTTCTTCTTTACCAAATCTTGTTTAATACATATTTTGCGTGTATGTCTCACATGATTTCTGCGAAAGTTTTATTTCTTTCCTTTGAGTTCCACTTGATAATCATATTAAATATTTTTTTTATAAATTATCAATGTTGTCACTTAATAAAGCTAGAGTTAATGTGTATTTAATTAACATTTGCAATTGTCACAGTTTTTTTCTCATTACTTATATTAGGAGAGTATATATTTTAGGTTTCTAACAACATTTAAATAATAGTCTAAAATGTTATTGCAAATACTTTATTGTATCTGAATTCTAGATTTGCCATTTTGCTTTAACAATTAAAAAATTTTCATAAAATATGCATATATATATAATTTTTATAATGCCCGTTTACATTTTAATAACTTTTACAATCGGTCACTAATTCAATTACAAAGTTATGAAATATATACTTTGGTATTTAAAAAATATAAATTGAAAACCCACATAAAAAGGCCAAAGAAAGTAAAAACACTATATAATAATATATTTCTTTTAACCACATAAATGAAAAAATAATCAAGCATTGAATTTACATACTATTAAATAAATTATATTGTTTTCATCAAGATAATATATGTCGATTTGATTGCACTTGTTCTATAAAATCAACTGCAGTGTTTTATATCTTAAGCTTATAATCAAGTTAAACTGGAAATTAAATTTATATTCCCTACAATGAATAATTTATCAACTCTCATAATCGATTCTTATAAAAAATGTCATTGTGAAGGAAATCAATTGAACACCGTCATTATTTAAATTTCAAAAAAATATTTTTTTTATTTTCAAGTTGTAAATTAAACTAAATAATAAAAAATCATGTTTTTCTCAAAGAATAATAAAAAGAAATGCATCCACTTTTTTCTTTCTTGTAGTTTTTTTTCTTTTTTACAAAATTTGGTATAATAGTAGTAAGTAACTTAAATGAAATATTGTTAATGAAATTGTATGAATGATAATTCTAAGCGAAATAATATTAATGATATTTATAATGATATTAAAGTAAAGGGGAAGTGTTGTGGTGAACTCAGTAATATCAGAAAAATTCCGAGGAAACCCAGATTCGTTTTTTAAATAATTGAATGACAGAGACAAACTGAAAACAAAAATACAATAAAACTTAATAACTTAATTTAGTAACTTAATCACAAGAGGAATTTACATTTACCATTAAAACATTTTCGATTAAATAATTGAACTTTTAACATTATTATTTTTTCATGGCAATTACACATTAATATCATAACTGAGTGTAAACAGACGGACAAGGAACGAGAGATCAGACTCAGCTTTTTTTAGAAGTAGCAGTATGGTGTCTCCTATCGTCAACGCCATTGTCCACTCAGGATCTCGTTTGGCTTGATCATTCCTTAGGAGCTTTCCAATTTTTCTCTCCTATCTCTCCTCAGACTTTATCGTCTCTTCTTATACTCATCTATTTGTCGGACATCTGCAGATCCAATTCAGGAAAGTCGAGACAGGGCTCCTACTGGACAGGGCAGTTATACTCCGTTTACAACTAACATCTTTTTAGCTTCTTATTATGCTTAATGAGGACCCAGTTCTCAATTGTGGACTCTTTTTCTATGACGGGCTTCTCTGAGGTTTCTGTCTGTCTTCTCTATTTTTAGATGAAGTTTTTAATTCTCGTCTTAGCTCCTCCTCTTTACACCATTGATTTTCCAAAGTTCCATACTACGTCCTACACTTCTATAAGATAGGTCAGAAATCTCTCCCCCTTAATCCCGACTGGTCAGATTTACAAACAAAACATATCATAAAACATAAACTTTCCTTGTAATTTTCCCAAGATCATCCATCCATTCCGAAAGGAACAATTTATTTTTTTTAATTGCACTTGTCTCATTTTGCCAATTTTTATTACATCCTTTCCTTTATTTTATTACAGCTTAATTTGAAAGGAAAAGAAGAAACTCTTAAATTTAAAGTGCAATACAAATATACAAATCTATTTTCACAGAGTTTGGTTACGTCGTTTTACACTACGACAGGAAAGAACCATAGTTCTTAAACGTTTTCTAGAAAAAGTTTTGTTCACTCTTCTATTAGTTTTTAATCATTTTTAAACAATGCATTGCAGCACTATTCCATCAATGAATACTTACTACGAAGAATTTTTTTAATTTTTCCTGCATGCACATATTCTAACCTTGGCGGACTGGTTAATAAGAGCGACATTTTTGGTATCTGAATTTAATTTCAAATTTAACCGAAGAATGGTCGTGTTCAAGTTACAGCCAAATGAAGAAATATTTAGAAAAGGTAAAACAATAATACTTGACATGCCTCTGAGATTGGCATATCAAGTATTAAGTTTTAACCTTTTTCTAAATTTTGAAAAATCCTATCCAAGATTTTTCGCTTAAATGTCAGAACCCAACACAGAACAGTGAAATATTTCAGTGCACACGCCCACATATGTTCAAATTTCGCTTTTTAAAAGCAAAAAAATGTTTACGCAGCATAAATATTTAATAATATGTTTAAGAATGAAAATATCATATAGCTACGTAACATTTAACTAATATAAAATATTAGTTAAATGTTACGTAGCTATCACACATAATATAATTCCCAAATAGTAAAATACAACTTATTCAACATATAAGCTAATATAACATAACCTTTAGCATATCTAGTCTGGAAATGAGAATCTATAATATACTATATACTTTGTATCTTCAAAATATGTCTCCAATTAAATAAAAAGAGAATTGCTTATACCTTCATCAGTCACTCATTATATTATTTTAAAAAACTAACTGCAAAAGTTGAAACTAAATATAAACGATAATGCATATTAACAACATCATAAAAAGTTTAATTACTGAAATAGTAAATATTTTTATCGATAACTTACTTTTACAAATACTTATTTTTATAGATAATGAGATATTAATTTTTTAATGCATGCAGTTTAACAAAATATGAGTTCAAATTTGATTTCTGTGTTATATTATTAAAAAAAATATTCTCCAATTTTATTTCTAAGTCTGGCATACGTTAATGAAATACATTTCTAATATTGTAGATAAATTTTACAAGATATTTAACCTCCGCAATTTAGTCGTTAATTTTAAGATTCAATAAATTCATTCATTTATTTTATAAAATACAGCTGAAGAAAAAATGCGATTTTTTTCTATGGTATATAACTTTCTAAAGTAATCTTTTTTTATGAATATGACAAAAACTTCAGTTCAATTACTTAAAATTTATGTGAGATCAAAATCAAAAATCAGTTCCTTATTTAAAACTTTCTCTGAACCCAATTAGTTAAGATACGACATAGTCAGCTGCTAAAACTTCCGTTACTTTAGAAATTAAATAAGCGTAACCGTACTAAAACTATAGCTATTCACAACCTTCATAATTAGCACACTTAAATTAATGAAGTTCATTAAACTGTTGGAAAAACGTAACAATAGTTACGGTTAGAGTAAAAGTTGCTTCAAATTCAAAGGATGAGTAATTAATATCTCAAATTTAAATGGTAATTTTGTGTGAAATATTCAAAACTGTAATGATTAGGAAGATGCAGTTGTAAATTTCTAAGAAGAAATATAAATTGCTATAAGACTCTAGTATGAATATGTTGCAATATACTGCATAAATTCTACCCAATATTTTGTATTTTGAATATGAAAGGTAAGTCCAATTATGTATACGTGAGTGTGTGAAAGCATGACACGATGACCAAGTTTTTTATTAATCATTCTTCTTCAATTAGAATTAAAATTTATTTGATTTTTTAATTTTATATTAATTAAGAAAATACTGATTTTCAACTAAAATTCATGCTAATAAGTTAAAAAATTAAATTATTTGTGTTTGGAAATGCACACAAATCATTATTGTTTTCTTGATTTTCTATTTGAAATAATACTTTTTTACAAATATTAATAATTAAAAATGTTTTTATTGTAATTTTAATTTCAATTTTAATTTTAGCATTATCAGAATAACTTATCATTAATGGAAAACTCGCATGATCAGTTTATAATATAGTACTTTAAATCATCATCAGTTTATAAATTTGAATAATATGTTAACATTATATGTAATAACAAGCACCCCACTTGCAAGCAAATAATTATTACGAGGTTATTTCCTTTGATTTAACAGGCTCCGACTCAGTTTCTACCTCAAGAAACACTATCAAAGAAACAACTTCTGCTCATTTAAGATGATTCAGTTTTTTCATGCAACATTTGTATATAATATCTTTATTTAACGGGACTTTTTTTATATTTTTTATCATTTCAATTTTAGTTATAAGCTAATTTCTCATACTAATTTCAATACGTGTTTCAAAAAATGTAAAATCATACCAATAATTTTAATTTAAAGAGACTATGGTTGTGAGTGACATTACAATTATTTGAAAAAAATATTTTCTTGTTAATTGCTAAGGACTTAAAATATGTTTTTACTTACAAATGATTTCTAAAATGTTTAATTCTATTGGTCATGTTCTATTTTTACATCTTTTAAAAGGCAACTCAATCCATCAAAATCAATCTCTTTGTCTGAAAGTGAAAAAAAAACGCAAATAGCAATTTCAAATATTTGTTATCATGCATGCCTTTAGAATTTAAAGTAGGTATTTATCAAATCTTTCAGTTGCTTTGCTCGTAACAATGCGTGTACATTAGTTTTTAATAAATAAGCATTTACATACATCCATAAGAATATTTTTATAATTTTATTGCTATAACCAAATACCATTCGGAGTAAATTATGTATTTTATTAATTTTCTGTTGTGATTTTACTAATTTCCCTTATAATAAAAATCAAAGCTTATTTAAATATTACTCCAAAAATTATTTCCATAATGTGTCACTTGTATTAAGAATAAATGCTTAAAATTACTTATAAAAAGGAATTACTTAATGTATTTATTCAATGTATACACAGCGAAAATAAAATTAGAAAAAATTATATTGGCATTAAAGTTTTATAACTTTTTTCCTAAAATTTGATACATTACACAATCTTGCAAATTTTAGAAAATGTTTATTTACTATTGTTATTTTTAATGAAGTTCGTTTATATTTAGATATCATCATTTCAAATTCTATGAAAATTAATTTCAATTTTTCAGTAAATATACGTTCTTTTAGTTCCACCAGTAGAGCTTTTAGTTATTGTTCTCTATTTATTTGCACAGGTATCTCGTAGAGCACTCCCAATCAAGGTTGATGACTATCTATTGAGACTGAACTAATAGCTGAAGCAAAGACACTAAAATGTTGATTGTTTTAGCTGATATCTTGTAAATGAATATTTTAAAACCGATCAAAATAAATCTATTCTTATTTTTATGAATCAAATTGAAATAACAGCCAGCTATAAATTTTCAAATTTTCATGATGAAGAAAGCTCCCGAATTCATAAGGGAGAAAGATGATATGAGGAACTCAATGAAGTTAACAATTATAAAATTATAAATAGAAATTACTCACACTTTCAAAAATAAACCACATTTTAAGGAAAATGTTCATTTTTGAAAACAGATTTGATTTACAAAGCATGAAATTCATATATTTAATATAAATACATTAAATAACAGTCTATCACGTTTTCGTGACAAGGTATAAACAAAGAAAACCAATTATTCTTGTGTAAATTTAAAGGAAAAAATATCCAAGTAGGAAATAAAAGTTTCTAGAATTTCCATTTGTTCGTTTTTTTCCAATAAAGATGACTTCCAAAAAAAAGAATTAAAGTGGGTTAAATACTAAAGACATAATAGAGTATAACATTCGATTAAAGATCTTAAAAGATCCATAATCACAGTAATTATTAGTCATTGCAATTTCTCCGATTCGGTTATTTTTCAAGAAAAATTTTATTTTCATTGCATACCACTTTTTCCTTAACTGAATTTTCTCAATTTAATACATAGACAGAATTTCAACGTAAATCCGTAATCAATTCAAAATAAAATATGTACATTTATGAAAATTCAAACTTACAATTAACTACAAAAAGTAATTAGAATAGAGGAAAATTAATATTTTTAGCAAAACATTATTTTTATCATTATGAAATAAGAATGTGATCTTACTTAAATGTATATATGTATATTTATTTAAAACGAAATTTTTCATAATATATATATATATATATATATATATATATATATATATATATATATATATATATATATATATATATATATATATATATATATATATATATATATATATATATATATATATATATATATATATATATATATATATATATATATATATATATATATATATATATATATATATATATATATAATGTTCACTTATCATTTTAACGTGGATGTAACATTGCAAAAATATCATGAAGTAAAAATTGACATTTTTATTTTTAAGGTCCGCTTTTGACATATACATCTTGATATTAATACTCCATTATATCACACATCCTCTTGAGGATGTGTATCAGCATTCTCTATGAATTATAGTCTACAATAGAGTATATTTCATGCCTTTAAAATTAAATAGGAATTGGATTTTTTTGTAATAGTTACAAACCTATGCTCTCAAAATGCATTAGAAGCATTTGCTCACCAAAATTGTGCTGGAAATTTCAATGCTGATATTATGATAATTTGCATTTGGTGATTCGTTGAAAATTTTTTTATTGTAACTGTAAGCGTTTTCACATATAATGCATTGTAACTTCATTGTATAAAATTGATGAGTAAACTATTTGATTAATCATCTGATTTTCAGAAGAATTTTCAACTTGGCAAAGCATTAAACATTAAAAACAAAATGTTAATATAATTACAATAGAATTTCTTTCATAACTGTTATCATGTAAATGTTGAAAATGCATTGCTTTTTTACTAGTAAATGTTCTGCATAACGATGAAGTAGGCAAATATTTCACTTTAATAATTTGTTCTTTAAAGCTGAAATTTTATATCTAATCGAAATATTTTCTGCAATGCTAGAAACTTTGCTTCGTCGATAAAAATGTTCCTGCCATTTTAACCCCAGACGAAACGAATGTTTATGCTATAAAAATTTAAAAAGAAATTAAAACAAAAAAGGATATCAAAAACAAACTCATGCGCTGATATTAAAATATTGAATATAGATGTAAATTGTATGTCACTATATTCATAACAGTTTTATATTAGTATCGTTTCAATCATAAAAAAAATACTTAAAAATGTTTTAAAAATAACCATAGAAGCATTTTTTTAAATTTAGTTTTGTTAAAACGATAGGAAATAAAATGTTTTGAACCATATATTTTTTTAAATATTTGAGCAACATAAATTTGATAAGTCTATATATTTTTTACATATATTTGATATATCGTTTGATATCCAATGCTTATGGAATAAAGAAGGCTTTGAAGGCCAATTTTTAAGGCATCCATTGAAACTCTTGGCATTTCATTTTAGGAGACATTTTAAAAATTCTAATACTACGTTTATTTTGACAGGTGCTGATAGTAGTTTTCTGATGGGAGTCGGACAGAAAATGTATGCCATATTTTTATCTTGAATAATCTTTGTGAAAGTTTAATATATACAACACATTTTAAATGTCTCCTGAGCAGTTGAAATTCAAAAGACAGCTTTTTTAAAAATTAGGAAATATTAAATTTGATTTTCTTGTTCTTCTAAGTTGAAAATATGATTTTGCAAATTTTATACGTTAAGTATTTTAGACTATAGAAAAGTATTGTTCAATGTTTTGATGACTAGCATAAAAACACCCATTTAAGTATTTATAATTGTCTTGTTTTTGAAATTAGTAAAATAGAAGTGGAAAAAGTAAATACCAAATGATTAGTCAGTATTTATTTTTTTTATTTGAAAAAATTATGTCTATAAATATTGAAAAAATTATATTAAAACATATATCATTTGCTTTATTATTAAAACCGAATCTTGGAGAATTATATGTATATTTAGAAATCAGTAATAAATGAAGCATCTGAAATCTTAGATTAGGAAAACTAAATTTTTTGTAATGCATTTCAAGTTGCCTTTGTCTATTCACAGAACTTAATAAATAGGACCAACTGTCATGAACTTTAATTACAGGCAAATGATGAGGTTATTATCTGAGTAAACAATCTATCTTCCTTTCCAAGAACCAACGGTGAGATATTATTATTCCTAACAGAACTTTTAATGTCCATTTTCTTTTTCTGTGCAATTATTTTCCACAATATCAGGTGTCAAATCTTCTTTTTTGCAGATATGAGAGTGAAGCATTTATGTACAAATCTACTATCTAAGTCTTTGAAGTAAGTACTGTTCTTGAATAACTTTTGCATTTAAAACTTTTATTATGAGGACATTATTCAATAACAGTTATGCATCAGAACATTATTTATAATCAAATGAAAAATAATAATGCTTAATTTAGATTTCTGTATTTTTCGCTGTTATTTCGAATGATGGAAAAATGCACATATTTTTAAGCACAAATATAGCTGCTGTGTAAATTTAATAATTGAGTGTCTAGGCATATATTTGAACTATCACCCTTGAATACCTCAAATGAATTGCTCATAGACATACTGATTAAGTCAGATATCAGACTTTATAAACATCTATTTAAGTGACCTTTGATTGTCATAGAATTTGTTATTTTAAATTTAAGAATTTTTTTCTGCCACTGTAATTTCTTTTATGTCTTAACAAAATTAGCTGACTATCATATTCCTCGTGAAATATGGAAGTAAAAATTTGAGGATAAATGAAAAAGTTACAATTTATTATACAAGAATTCCTTAAACCTTAAAAATATTTTATTTTGGATTTCAAATGTAGCAATGCAAAATATTTTTATATAATTAAAATTTATTTCAGAGGTTGTACTCAAAACAAGAAGGATTATTTGCTTTTACACATTAATATTATTATAAATTATAGAATTCAGTTTAAATTCAGATTTTTGCAAAAGAGCAACTTTGATAAGTTGTATAAATAAATATTGTAATATGTAAATCGTTAAGAAAGTTACTGAATAAGGAATATGTATTAGTTTGCGAAAATATTCAGTTGCGTATATTTATTAATTTTTAATTGAATATAACTTTTCCTCAAAAAATATTTATGAAATGTGTTATACAAATGATATCTATTATCTATTACAAGTATTCTATGGGGAAATAACTAATAAAACTTTATTTAAAACTATGTTTCAAGAAAAAGCGTCTTGTTATCAAAGAAAGATCTGTTCATTAAAATCAATTGAGGAACATGTTTTTATTGAAGCATAATATTTAATCTGTTTAAATTAAGAAATGCAAATTTTTTTAATAACGAATATATGATCAAGCACACCTTTAAAGTTTCTATTACTTACGTAATTTTAAATTGAGTAATATATGAGAATATAGGTATTTTGGGATTGTTGTTAACAAGGGAGAGAACTTTTTCTATACACATTGCAATAATATTCTTGTATATCTTATGACATACATAAATGTAAATTTTACTAAAAGAGATATGACGTTTACAAATATGATTTTTATATAGGAAACTTTTATAGTACTGTAAATATTTAAATACATTTAAGCCATTTAGTGTTTTAACTGTAATTTTATTACAATTTTATTATATCTACTTAAGAAGTTTATTTTCGAATACACTAATTCATAATTCAAATATAAACTTATCAACAAACTAAAAGAAATATCTTCTAATCTCCTTATTTTATCACCTAAGGTCTCATGAGCAAAAATTGATCGTTGATAACAAGCAAACAAAATGAAAAGAATCATCATATGAGATTGCTTAGAAGTCAAGTTTGAATAATACTTATTTTAATTTAATAGATGTTCAAAAATGTGTTCGTTAATTTATGGTAAAATTCTTTAAACAGTCTCATGATTAATAAATAAATATATTTTTGAATATATATACTGTTCATACTTCCTGGATTTAGTCAAATATCAAAAAATATGACTACGTTCACTTCTATTATTATAAATTGTGTATTATTAAGATAATATCTTGAAATGAATTGCTGTGTATATACGCTATATATGCATATTATATATATATATATATATATATATATATATATATATATATATATATATATATATATATATATATATATATATATATATATATATATATATATATATATATACATAAATTATTGTAATATTATTGTATAGGCTAATAATTGATAAAATAATTTTAATTATTGAATATGTATGAGATACTGAGAAATATTAGAGAATAAATAATTTATTATTTCCGAAAGGTTAAATGTACTGACATGAATCAAGACTAAATATTTACTACAACTGAGAAAAGAATCGCATAAATTTTGATCTTTAAAAATATAAGCAAATTCTTTATAAATAAAATTGTAACTAATTTATGAAATAAATTTTTACATTTCTTATATATTTCTTATGCGAAAATGTTGCTATTATTTGCATAAAAAAGTTGCATTTCAATTTAATCATAAAAAGTACTTCAATATTAAGAAGAAAACCTCAGGAAGAGAGAAGAATTTGGATAGGAAAAAGACTGAATTTGTTTTTCCTTTTAAAGATTTTCATTCCATTCCAATAGAGCTGATAATGTACATGAATATTATATTATACGCTGACATAAACTTATACGTCAAATTTATATAAAATTCTTATTTTAAAATGGAGCAATTATCTTTCAAAAATATTAATTTAAATGTACTCAACTATTTTGATGTTTAAAATGTATTACATTGCTTTCTTTCAAAGAAATGAAATTATTAAAATAAATTTAAAAACACTAAGTATTATAATTACACATATATTTATTTTTATTGCAAAACACTTTTAATTTAATACCCTTTTCTAAAATATTTTATACAAAGCATTGGCAAAAAACCTGAAAGGAATATTTTTACGATTTTAAAAATTTGTGAGAAAGTACATTTATTTAATTTATTTGCTTTCACATACATCTCTAAGCAGATTATTGATAATTGGGAAGTAGAAACTCTCTAGTATAATAATCTTCTGAAGAAATATTTATGTACATAGAAAAATTTTGTTTTTGTAAATCAAATAAAGTTTGTATAATTTTACTTTTTGTTCACAATTTAATTAAAACAGAGATTCTCTGCTAAAATTTAAAAAGCATTCATTTCCCTCATTTAAATACTTTAATTAGAAAATACTTTATAAAATTAATTTGAATTCATTGTTTTAATTATTAAACATTATTTATAAAACCTTACGTAATTAATTATTCACCATGAAACAAATATTGCTTACATATTAAAAGCACTGTTTCCTATTACAAATGTATTGTTTAAATTTTAGAAAACAATAATGTATGCATGCTTAAAATTTTATATTTATTCAAATTTGTTTATTTTGTAATTAACCTATGAAATTAAATAGTATGATTCTTTTTAATTTATAAACTCTGTACGTTCATTTAGATTTAGATAAATTAATACAATGTATAAACTATATAAATCAGATATAAAAGTTAGTAAAATTCGGAATCATACACATAACTTAGTTTTATATACTAATACATTATACACATATAATTGGAATGTGGAAAAATTAAATAAATTTTAAGTTTTTATGCCACGCTGTACAAATTAGTATTCATTGACTATAATTCCTCAGGGGTATTGTAATTTTAAAACCGATATATTCTTCAAAAAGTGATAATTTATTTAGGTCACATTCACTTAGTGATTTTTCTTTGAAGGATTTCACCGTTCAGGCATCCGAATAGTTAGCGCTCTTGCCTTCGGTCAACAGTTCGTGGGTTCGAATCCCACTTTGGGTATGGTTGTTTGTAGTGGCTAGGAATCCACTTTAAGCTGTAGGTCCCGGTCTAATTAGCCCGTTGAGTGACAAACCAAATCTTTAAAGGACTTTTTGTACTCTTAGGTTGATGCTATTCTTTTTAGATAGTTGATATTTGTTGCATTAGTTTTACTAATTAATATATCAACCACAATAAATTATTAAAATGAATACACATTTTTAAAGAAACTAATTTTTGCATTTCTTTAAAAAATGCAAAAAAAAACTATTAAAATCAGTTTTTTGCATTTTTTAAAGTAAGGCAAAAATCTAATTTTAATAGTAGTTTTTTTTTTTTATTTTTTTACACTACAATATAAAAATTACTTTTTGCATGAGGCATTTGTACGATTGTCTTATTAAAAATACAATAAAGAAATGCCATGGAAATACACTGAATTACTCCAATTCATTTCATGTGAATTGTATTTTGCATGAGGCACTTGTATAAGTGACTTATTAAAAAAGAACAGATATGTCATGAAAATTCACTATATCATTTTGTGCCATTTTCTGTGAATCTTGCTGGCATGAGTTGGGTTTGTCCTAAATGAAAGTGTTTTGACGTTTAATTGTAAATAAAAATATAATTTCGTTACAAATTCCTACTTAAATTTTTCAGTTTAAAATTTGAGTCTATCTGATTTAACACTTTATTAGTACATTATTAAAAAAATAAAGTTGGAAATAAATGTTAATATTTGTGCATAATGAGAGGAGATGAAATTGAGAGAATATTTATATACATGCAAAATTCAAAATTTACACCCAGGATTAGATTATATGCATACAAGATTTATTTTCGTATCTCTGCAGGAAAATAATTTTCATTTGAATTTCATTAAAACGTTGCAGAAGACGAAGTGAAATTTGCAAATGAAATTCAATGATTTATTTGTGTAAAACTTGTTGAGTTTTTTTTAAAAAAAAGAAAGGAATAATCCTCCATCGATATAAGACTAGACGATACAGAACAAAAAATTACCTAGAGTGTACTTTCGGGTTTCACTAGATTTTGAACATCTGGTTTTTAACTGTTTAAATATGTGCATTGATATAGTTATTAGGAAAAAATCTGATTGAATGAAACTAATTGGAGAAGAATGATTTTATATTTCTTGTCTTCTAATACTTGATAATGTACCTTGTAAGTTAGAATTTATTTCTGCATCATCATAAACGAATATGTATGTCATAACACCAAAAACCATAGTGAGATTCAATTTAAATGTGCAATCTTTCAGCACCCCGCGGATCATTTGTCTATTATATTGACTAAAGTTTTATTTCTGTGTCTATCGCCAGATTACCAAGTTGAACAGTCTTATGTATTTTTAATTGTTTAAAATCGTTACATTCATTCCTATTGAAACACAATGAGTTAAATTAAAACTATTGTCCCTCATTTCTGTAGAAAAAGCATACCTATGCCTCACCAAGACTGTTAAAACTGGCACAGAGAGAGAGTTTGTTTGTAATGCTATTAGAACTGGCACTGTTTTCGGTAATAGGATATGTGTAATTAAACTTTATCCACCAATTAATTAATTTTAATATTCAGAGAAACGTATAATATTTTAAAAACCTGTTAAGGCCTTCTTATAAAAATTCTGAATTATAATGGAACATGTGAACTTATTTATCAATTCGCCTGATTTCTACAAAATATGCATTGGAAATAGTTCCAGCAGATAATATGGAATTTCAAAGTCCATGGGTAGAAGCACTTGTTTTTCTTAATAAAAAATAATAATATTTCAAGTAATTCAAAGATAACCGAATAAAATGTACAAGTTTAAAAATAGTACCTGCTCAAAATACATAAATTGATTGCTTACTTTATGAAAAGAATGTCATACATTTTCTGAGGTATAATATAAACAAATATTTTATTTTTATTTTTATAAAAACATAATTTAACAATAGTTTAGACCTAAAGAATAACGAAACGTAACTGCATATGTTTGTGTAAGATATTGTATAATATATATATATATATATATATATATATATATATATATATATATATATATATATATATATATATATATATATATATACAATTAAATGCAAAATAATTTATTTTAAAAATAATGTAAAAAAATAAGTTTTTTTTATAATGCACACTATCAATCGAGGTTGAATCTAAGTTTAATAAAATCATGTAATAATTCTACAAAAAAACTTTTGTTATATTTTGGTGTACTGAAATTTGTTACACCAAATTTAATTCAAAATAGGTCATGTGCTTATAGTATCCTATGAGGTTAACAATTTTATTTTATATGGTTTTTTGAGTTCAAATTTTCTAAAATTATAAGTCCATTTTCTTTGATTTTTCATCTTACAGTTTGATTTAATAGAATTTCATATTTACATAAAAATAATTAAAAATCTGGTTAATACTCACCATATAAATCAGCCAAAAATTTACATAAACTCATGAATAGTATTAAATCATATTATACTTTTAGTGATTCTCTTTCTAAAAAAATATGGGAATTTAAATATAAGACATAAATGTCTGAGTCTCATGAAGAGATTAATTTCAATGAGTTGACTGATACCTTAATAAATAAATCAGGATTTATTACTTAACATTCATCTGTTAATTATCTCTCTCTCTCTCTCTCTCATCTTAACTGAAAATAAACTCCCCAATCTCTTATTTTGCTTATATTCCAGTAAATCAAGTACTCTTTTTATGCTGAAGAAATAATGAAGCTCTGTTACTTGCTTCTTAGATTGATATGTAAGTCATTCTTCCAGAAAATTCATTAAGAAAACGCTTAAGCAAATCTCTGGGATAAAAAATTGTTTCTTAAATTACCATCAAAAGTGCAATTACCAAAGCTATTTTTATTCTGTTTAAAAATGTCTTGTGTATAATTTTATGAATACATATTTGGAATTCTTACATTAATTGTTCTTCTGTGGAATGCGAAGGATCGGAATTTAGTTTCATTAATTTCCACAGGGAAATGAAAGTGAAAAAAGTTTAGAAAACAAAATTACAAGAAGACAGTAAATAATATAATTTTTTGCCCATCCAGATTTTTCCTACATTGATTAATCATCTCATTATTTGTAGTGAACGGACTTGTGCATTCGCTGTCTAGATTATTGAGTAAGAAGCTCATAAGTAATTCATAATATACATTACGACAGTTAAGTAAAATTAAATGAAAAAGAAATAAACATTATTTTCGAATCAAAAAAGGGATTGGAATCATATCTGAAATATAACCTAATAATTAAAAATCTAACATAAAATTGTTTATTATTTTTATGAGATTAACATTTTAATGAATATAAAATATGAGTTTTAAACATTTTTTTATTTGTGTGCAGTAAAATATTTGCACATTTTATGCAAGTGAATTAGGGGCATGAAAACCATTAGAATTTCAGAAGTATAAAACATGCATTTAATACCTCTTTATTCAAATTTATCTCGTTAGGATACACTGATAAATCTAATTGGTTGTGGTTTTATAAGAGTAAAATAAATATTTTACATCTAGTAACTTACAATTATGATTAGTTGTAGAATCAAAAGAAAAATAAGATGCTGTTAATTTCAAAATTTTGAGTTCTCTAATTATATAAATCTAGTGTTACAATGCACTCAGTATATACATGTGTAATCTGTAATTTATTGAGCGCATTCAAGATGTATAGTAAGCATTCAAAATGCATTCGCAGGAATTATACTATGCCCCTTCAAGAATCTAATTGCTGTTTTAGATCCCTTTGGCTAGTGATCATGCATATTAAACATCTGTTAGACAAAAAATTCAAATTTATAATCCATGTAGACATTAATTAACATATTTAAAGAGAAAATTGTTATTATTAACTGTAAATTGTACTTCGTATGCTTCGAGAAAACTATTTGAAACAATGTCAATATTGCACACAATAATAATATTGTCGATGAAATAAAATTTCATGTGAATATCACTGATAAACATCAAATAAAAGTTTTATTACGACAATATATTATATTTTAGCGAAGGTAAATTTTTAAAAAACAATTTTAACTGTATAGCAAAATGATAGCATTATACAAATAAAACAAAAGTATCTCGTTAAATTAATAATTTATTTTAAATGTTATCTTTAATATCTCTCACATATATTTGAATACATGTTGTAGGTTTTCGGTAATTGCTCATAATTTATTTTACCAGAAAAATTGAAAACTAAAATCAAGCAAATATTGACAAATAAAAAAACTAATGTTGTTTTCTGTTATACTTAATACATTGTAAAACAGTTTTTAGTTAAAACTTAGCCATTCAAATGCTGATTTCAGTGCTACAAATACAGTTTTTTTCATTATGCTAAAAAATAAATTTAATTTATTTATTAATGTGTTAAACTTTACTTTATACAATGATAATTTTAACTAAATGTAGTACACACACAGTTATAGTTAAGTGAATCATTTCTTATTTTGTGAGTTATTACAACCTATAAGATTCTAACAAAGATTATTCCTAGTGATCTGCATGCACTTATCTTAAAGGGTAAACATTCTGGATAAGAATTATGTAGTGCATTTATTTACACATGCCTCGGATTTACATCAGATTTATTGAATTATAACTCTGAATGTGTAAAGATCTCAAAAACGTGATATATTGGGCTTTTATATAATTAAGACAACATACAACTTTATGTTTGAAATTTATAAGCATATAAGTTTATAACTTAAAAATTTTACATTTTAATTCTATTTTAAATATAGTAAATTAAATAGAAATAAAGAGCAATTTTCTTTCTTCCAACAAAAGTTGATCAACAGCTGTATAAAATATAAACAAACAAATTTTATATGATTTCAATTAAGAATTCAACCTATTTGAGTTTAAATAATTTTGTAACTATCAAAATACTATTTTTAACTTAGAAGAAAAAGGAAATATATGCCAAAATTTCATTAATTACTTATTAATCATAAGAATTAGGATTCCTAATGAGATTTAAACCTTTTTTCAAAATATTTTGAGGGATTAATATTTTCTTTACTATTCCTGAAATTGATTATTAACATTGCAAAAATCTGACAATAATTAAAATTAATTAATATGAATCCTGAAATTTGTAAAAGGTCACATTGTATATATTTCTATCCTTTTGTGAGTTGGCTTCGTCTAGCTGTAAAGGATAATAAGTCAGTATTTCTGAAAGAAAATTTCATTTTTAAGTTACATATTTATAAAGTTACTGTTAATGTTTTTAATTTCAAATATGTATCGGAAATTTTAGATTTTAAATTTAATGTATTTATTAAAAATTTGATATTATGTCAAAGAAATATTAATTTCAATGATAACATTTTATGTAAAAAAAAATTCGTTCATTAATCTATAATCTTTATTTATCATTTTGTTATTTCCCAATTTTTTGTTATTTCCCAATTATTATTAAACATTTTTAACAAAGTAAACATTTCACGTTGATAAAGCTTAAGATAAACTCACTCAAGCTGAACCTAAGAAGCAGAATAAAACAGCCAATTTCCCACAGTAAGGTTTATGTATTAATCATTGTAACCAATTAAAAATATCCTTAATTGAAAATTTGAATTCGTTATTATTTTTCAAGCAGAACAAACTACATATTTGTTTGCTTTAAATATAATACATATGTTAATTTGAACAAATATTTTATATGCCGCAGTCCTGTTCATGGTTATTTATTACTCATTCTCATGCAATGCTAAATAAAATTAATAACCATGGATCCATAATTATGAGAAAGACTTTATTTATAAACTTACTGTTAAAAACATAATCCAGGTTCAATAAAATGTAGATCTAATTAATATCACTAGTACACCATTATAAATATTTAAAAAATTATCTCTTGTGTTGATGAAAATTACAATTAGTTACATGTTTTTATTTCACTAAATACAAATCATAAAATATTTTTCAAATCAATTATATATAGAAATTTATCTCTTTAATCTGCGTTTCCATCCTAATTAAACAGGTAATATACATAAAATATCGATAATAAATTTGATAATAATTTATTTACACGTTCCTATTACTTTTATAATGATGGTTTAAATATTTTAAGAACACATTTATAGATAAAATAGTATAGATAGAAGTATAGATAAAATAATTTACAATTCACAATCACACTTCAGTAAAGTGGAAGCTTCAACTGCAAAAAGAATTACTTTTGAATATGAAAATGAAATACCTAAATAGTTCTTTCAAGACAAAATAATTTACTATTTAATAACTAAGCAATAATTATTTCTTGAGGAATAACATATCATTGCCTAATATTTTAAAGTTGTAACTCGCATACTTTGAAGCATAAACCAGACAAGAAAAAGTTCAAATCAATTTTTATTATGTAATGAGTGATTTTGATTCTCACAGTGAAAATACTCAATTATGCTTTTTGTTCCATTACTTTTTGTTTCATTATATTTCAAAAATAGTATTTAAGAATTTAATTTAACATATGAAAATAAAATATTTAAATTTATAAGTATATTCTGCTGCTAAATTTATAATACAAAGGAAAAATAAATTATTATTTTTATTTGATATAATAGCTTTCTGTGACACACGTGTAATGTCATTTACAAAATATATTTTAAATATAGTATTTGCTCACAACAGCTGTTGTTCATGAATTTAAAAGGATGTATTCAATCTGAACTCTATAAATGTAAATTATATTAAAAGATTTTTCAATGCTAAGACTCAACATGACACAGCTGACTGTAATAATTCTGTGCATTATGAAAATGATTTAACTTGAGGAAAATGAGATGTGTGTGCATTATAAATAAATTTGGTTCAAATTTAATATATATTCATACATCCTACAATACAAAAAGTATGTATTCCTTTTTAAACTATATTAGTGTACTTCATAATTATTCGAACACTGTTCATGTGAAATTTTATTTATTTTAATAAAAATATTAGATATCAACATTTCAGAATTAAACATTTAAAACAAGTTTGAATAATGAGTCAATGATGGCTCTGTAAAAATAACACGGACATTAATTTAAGCTTTTAATATAGTTAAAAATGAAATAAATAAATTAATAAAAACGTTAATGCCTTGAATAATATATAGTATTATAACGTTAATATATAATATAACAAACCAAAATAAAGGAATTTAATTTTCTTACATTATTAACAACACAGAAAATAGAAACGATTATATTTCTATTATATTGCTCCTATAAAATATATGGTACATTTTACAAAAATAATTCATTTCAAATATAACATTTTGTTATAATAAAAACTTATATAAGAAAAATTGATTACATAAAAAGCACAAAATGTAACTAATGCTAAATATTATTAATTTAAATTATATATTTTTGAACTAATTTTGCCTTTCTAATATGAATAAATTTCAATCTAAAATGAAACATAAATATCAATAAGAAAAGAAAAAATTATTAAGGGAATCATTTGAAAATGTTGAAGAAAAAATATATTTATTGATTATTTGCATAAAGTACTTTATAATTTTAATTGATTATTTTCTTAAATCACCAAAGAAATAAATTTATTTATTTAAAAATATGAATGAAAACATTCTCTCGCATAGCTAGGTATTATAGTTATAAAAGAAATTATTTTTATAAATGATAGTTAAATTTTAAATAATTTAAAAAAAAAGGTTTTGTAGTCAGATGCATACAATAAAATTACGTTTAATTGTTAGACATTTAGATAATTTTACTTGTGTATTAGTACCGTATTTAAAAAAGAATTGCATTATTCTTTAAATGAAGATTTCTCATAATTATATTCTCGATGTTTATTTCATTCATAGGCTCTAGCTTCATATTCTCCCTAATTTCTAGCAAAGAGTTTTAATGATAGTTTCATATTATTTGTTGAATGATCACTACTAAGGGAATAAATAGAAAATACAATAAATATACTAAGTTATTCTATATATTGTTGTTTTACAAGTTAAGTCAATAATTACGATTTTTCTTACTTTTATTTTAAGGAAATTGGAGTAAACTGCATTTGTACAATTAAAACATCTAGAATGAATTTATATCTTAAGAATAAAATAAAAAATAGAGAATTATCATTACCTCATGAAAAATTTTTCAATGCCTTTACTGTTTTTACAAGGATTCACACATTCCACAGAAATTTTCAGATTAAAAATTATATGCTTTTTTATAATTTATTTTTATCATTCAATTTAAAATTTAATTCGAGAAATCAGAAAAAACCTCAATTAGTTAGAAATGCAAAGATTAATAAAAGTATTGAAATACCTATCTCAGAAATGCGTTATATATTTCTTATTTTTCCTCCTAGAAATTTGAGAGTAATGATATTTTATGAAATTTAACATGCAAGATAATATGATTAATGATTTACCATCACTATCTTTAGCTGTTTTATTATAGTAAAAATATAATTTAATAAAACACAATACTCTGTTTTAGTAATTACTTTAAAATATTTATTTCAAATATTAACCAGAATTCATGTTTTAGGCATTCATTACTAAATTATGGCTTTCTGATTAGTTTTCTTAAAAAGAATATTTTATTTAAATTCAGTTACGAATTACAGGAGGAAATTATTTCATAAATTTAATAAATATACTAAATAAAACTGCAATAATTCTATATAATATGTTCATAAACGTTACAAAGATAATTACAAATTATATTGCACTCATATCAATTATTGTAAATTCAATTATTATATAATATTACACAGACATACATTGTTATGAAGTTAATATTCAATGCAGACCAAAACGTAAAAATATATAGTATTTTTTTATCAAAATATCGTATTGTGAGAAATTATATTATTGTCACAACTAATACTCTCATTATATTAAAGATAATATGGATGACTGTTTAAAAAAATCTCATTTATGACCAAAATCGTTTAATGAAAAATGGTTTTTAAAAAAAATTAAGTCCTAATCTTTTCAAACATTTTGTACATAAACTCTCACTTAAAAACTAAACAAATAGTCCTTAAGAATAAGACAGAAATAAATGTTTTCAATATATCAATTACATAAGAGAGAGAGTACGCATATATATATATATATATATATATATATATATATATATATATATATATATATATATATATATATATATATATATATATATATATATATATATATATATATATATATATATATATATATATATATATATATACAAACACACACATATATATATATAATTTTGTGTTTAAATTCGTCACAATTCTAAAAGAAAAGATAATCTTTGGTATTTATAAAAAGGATAACTTTGTTTATTTTCCAATGTTTGAAGTAAATATTCTTTCAGTAAATGATTTAACAGTTTACAATTCTCAATGCATTTTTAATAGTAGATTATACAGAACAATCAACATACTTACATTTATAAAATATAAGTGATTTTATGAAAGCATTTAACTATATATTTTAGATAATATCAACTTCAAAACTGTAATTAAGAAATATTTTCGAGTTAAATTATTGGCATTTCTTTTTCCATTCCACTGACAAATCATTTTATTTCACTTCAGCATAATTTTCCACGTACCATATTTTTATAACTTAATCAAATGTGATAAATAAAATTCTATTTACAATTACAATATATTTATTTCATCTCAGATTCTCCTAAATACAGTCGGAATACTATTTATTATGTAATATATTTTTATACTAATATAAATTTCAATTGCTGAATTTCATACATTTCACGTTTCTTTACAAATAAAGAACATTTTTAACATTTGAAAAGTTTGATGTAGAATTGAAATAAAACGTTACAAATGCAAGATCAAAAACGTCACTCACAGTTTTCAGCATCCCATCATCAGAAGCACCTGCTCAAAATTCATAGCTAGAATTTGAAAGAATATGCTCTCTCTGAAGTGGATCTACCTTTAAGTACAAAATCTAGAAAGGAAACAGTTGAAGATTTCATGCACATTTGATAGTAACGACAGAAATTTAAAATAAAAAAAAATTAGTATCAGTTATAAAAATGCAATTAATTTTACATAATTTTTATAAGTGTCTTAAAAATTTGAGTTAAAATTTTAGCTCAAATTTTTTTTTATAATAATTATATTAGAGTATTTAATTTCCTTTACAGAACGTATCTCAATTTCAAATAAATTGATACACTTTTAGTTGGTAAACATTAAAAAATTTTGGTCGAAAATATTGATTCAAAAATTGAAATTTCAAAACTACACTAATTACTTCAATGTTATGAAAAGTACCATTTTCTCAACTGGCAGTTAATTTAGTTTTTCATCATTTATAGAATGAAGAATTACTCAAACTTTCATAACGAACTAAGCATTTAATAATATAATTGATATAAATGGAATGTCAATTTTTACGCGCATTAATATTATTTCACTTTAAAACCGCATAAGCGTATACTGATTCAAATCTTTTTAAAATTAATAATCAAATTTTGCTATGAAAACAAATTAGTTTTTATCCTGAATATAATTCATAAGAATTTCGTTAATTTTTTTTCCAACATATATTAGACATCACTATTGCTCAAAATAAAAGTAATTCAATTTATCAATTTAAATTATAATTTATTACATTTTTACTTTTTATGCACTCTTTTATCTAAATATATTTAATAATATATTATCGGCTTCCATCTTGGATCCTAAAAATCTTTTCAGTAAATTTTTCTCCTTACTTCTTTTTATGTTAAATATATAAATTATTTTTATAATATTTATTCATGTATGTGTAATTAAACTATTACAAAAAATAGTTATCTTAGATTTAAAAAATAGTTAAAAAATATATTAATGTTACCAGAGCATCATTTACAGAATAGCTTGCTAAAAAATAAAGTATAAATACTGAATACTTTGATACAAATCATGAAATCTTTATGAAAAATAAAACGCTTTATATACTCCATTCAAAAAAAAAGATCTCTTACATTCCATATTTAGGCCTGGGCTTATAAAATATGTCGTGATTGAGCTGCTCTCTAAGTGAAACGATATTTTTAAAATGTCTTTGGCCCTGCCATGGGCTCTTCCTTATATGTCTTATCTTATAAATTAAAAAGACCAATTTTTTTGAGGAACTTAATTGCCATACATGTTAATTATCTTTTACAATAGGAGTTCTTCAATACAAGAGATTATTTTTTACTAAAACAAAAGGTGAAATAATTGAAGCGGCGGTGCAATGGCTAAGAAAAATACACAGTGGTACAAGTTAAAAAAATCATCTTTATATTGATTCGAAAATGATTTAGATAGTGGTTTATCCAGAGTACAATGCGAGATCTGCCCAACCTTTGTGTTGATTTGTCATAAATGTAGACGGACATACATATGTATTGGAAATAATTAAATTGAGTCTCTGAAATCCTCCATGTAAATTTTGCTATTTTATATTAATTAAATTAATGGTTATAATTAAGAAATTCTTATATTTAAAAATATTCTGGGGAATTAGTGAAAACATTTAACATTTACTTTATATTTTGATTGCAAATCTCACTATGATATCAATATCCATTATTTTAATACATTTTGTATTTTTATATCATGAGCAGTAGCTTAAAATTTCTATTATTATTCAAAAAAAATAAAGATATAAACATGTGTGTGTAGTGAAAACAAAATTATTTATATAAATATATTTGTTAAGATTATAATATTTCGTGTATCATATGCGCCTCCGGAAATTTTCTCGATGTGATCGATGAAATTGCATTTACTTTAACTAGTTATAGTTAAACTTTGCGTGCCCCACTTCATGATGATAAATCAATAATCTTAGATGTTATTCTTTGTAATCTTGACTTCATCCTGAATGAAGCCAACAGATTATATCAAAACTTACTTCGCTTATTAATTCCAGTAATATGGAATGTCATTATGAAGTCTTCTTGGTAGAAACTTTTGCATTATTAAATTTCTTGTTTCTCTGAATTTAATTGAGAAAACTTTTTTCCAATAAGCCGAAAAATATTTTTTATGTTATTTAATTACATACATTTTTATTATTTACTATTCTTACAGAAATTTTTAAGGCTTTTTCTATGGAGTTTCTATATTGGCAATAGAAAAACTTATTGTATGTCTAAAATATTATTCAGAGTTTCGTAAATTCATAATTACATTACAATCATTTAGTTAAAAAAAAGTTACTTTTTCAGCATATTTCTTACGTAACGTTAGCAGCTGTATTTTAAACGATTATCTATAAAAGTGATACGTGAGGAAATATATTATAAAACTAATGTTAGACATTAACTCATATTATGAAATACACCATACGTTTTCAATTTAATTTATTTATACAGTCAAAGTTTTTCATTTTGGTTCTATAGATAAATTGTACTAATAGGAATCACATTTTGAGACATATAAATGAATAGAATATTTATTCAAACGTCATATTTTTTTCGCAATTTCTTATTTCTTATAAACTGATAAAATTTTAATTTACAATTTTAAAAAGTGAACTATTCACAAAATATTTTATTTATGTTAATGAATTAGGTTAACAAAATTAATTCATTTTACAAAAATCATCACCTTATGTTAAATAATTTAAATGTAATGATTTTTAAAATGATAAAATATCTATTTTAGAAAATTTGAGTTTTTGTTTTTAAAATAACTTCCAAATTGAAAATTCAATAGATTATTTGCGTATGCATTAAGGAGTTACATTTCATATATTTCATCGTCAGACTCTCTTGTTTTACTTATAATTCCTTTGTTTTTTGTTTTTAATTTTGTTTAATTATTTTTTTATTTTTCATATTATAATTTAAATAATTTAATTTAATTAAAATTGATAAATAATTATTTTCATTGTTAAAATTATAATTTTTTTTATTCTGCATCGTCTTCAAAAATCTGTATTATTGTCTCGCAAATGTCAGCTGTAGATAAATAACCTCATATCCTTTCCTAGAAATAATATGATTTTTTCATAACGTATCATCGTATTTATTAAAATGAAAATAAAATAAATTATTCTGCTTAATACATCAAAACCTGTTACATATCATTAAATTTAAAATATTTTTTCGCAAACAAATTCCATTTATTTTTAATAATGACTCAACATTTTCTAATGTATTGTAAAAATTTAGATTTGAATTTCCAAAAACAGAAAATTCCCAAAGACATAAACCATATTATTAATAAAATTTAATATATTTTTTGTTAAAAGGAAAGAAAATGTCCACGAAGCTGACAATCACACTTAGCTTTGTATAAAACCCTGATTTCATTAACAATTCAATTTATCTAAATCTCAAAGGAAACTAATAGACGCATGTTTAGCGACTTCGTTGGCAATTACTTATTGATAAAAGTACTTCGAGATTCACGGAGTTAATACCTCACGAAATAGTGCCATCAACAACATCATTAATATAAAGTTGTACATAATTCAGCCAAAACAATCTTAGAGTTAAGATTTTGTTAAAGGGATTCAGATAATGACAAAAAAAAATATTTTTTAGATAAATGTGCTCAAAATATACTAAAAAAGAGTCCCTAACAAGTAATAATCTACTGCATAGTTTTCCGCGCTTTTATTTATGCCTGTTGATAATCAAATGATTTGTATTTATACTTTTATATATTCCTTATTTATCAAATACAGTTAAAAATTTTCGTAGCGGTAGATTTCTCGATAGTTCAATTTGTAACATTTTTTCACATTCACTATACGATTTCCAGTTATATAGTCAACATAAGACTACTGTAATGTTAAATTATTTTAAGACAAAAAAACTTATTAGATTATTGAATACAAATTAATTATTTTTGTTTAATTTTTTATTACATTTTCATTGTTTTTAATGTAAATTTTGGGTAAATTAATTCCAAAATATACGTTATAAAATAATCCTATATTTTTAAAACATCAGTATTAAAATAAATATCTCAAACTGCAAAAATATCAGATCAATAATTATGTACACTGTTGGCCACCGTAAATGCAACACCCTGAAGGAAGCATACAAATAACATGAAATTTTCAACATGCTTTAACGGAGGTCAGATAGGAAAATGATTAGAACTTCAACACAGGCATACATCTCCCATTACTATGGCATCACTTTAAAGTAATATTTGAGGCTTCAACGATTACAAATTCGGGAATTGTATTTTTTTCTTTTTAAAAAAACTATCATTTATGTCTCGTGAAATCAGCAATCATTGTTTGATATAGTGTCCGAGTACGATAGAGGAAGGATTGGGGACAACCGAGATTGTGGATAATCTTTCAGGGAAACTGGTAATCATGTCGGACGAAACCATACAACTGCAATGCGGATATGTGAACATTGGATGCTGGAGGGTAAGCATCCAACGATCACATAATCCGAACACGAACCGACGTATTCGATCGCATCTACCTCAGTGCACTACTTCATGTCATGATAGGCCAACTGTGCGAATAGCAGTTACGGATAGCTCAACTACATCACGAACCATAGCACAGTACATTCAGTCTGTAATGCATCATCTAGTGTCTGTGTGTACAATGTAAAGCAGATTTCATCAGAGTAATATATCTGCAAGATGTATATTGTTTCGTCTATCCTTGACGAGGAACCACAGACGTCTCCATCCCAAATGTTGTGATGCAAGAAGGATGTGGACTGCCGAATGGAATGCAATTGTCCTTACTGACGAATCACGCTTCTGTCCGATACACCATTTGATGGTCACATACGAGTCTCGAGACACCGTGGAGAGAGGATGATGAAGAACTGCATTATGCAACGCCACACTGGTCTTTCACCGGGTATAATGGTATAGGATTTTGTATTGGATATCACTCTCGCACTTCTCTAGCACACATTGCATGTACTTTAAACAGCCAGTGCAACATTTCCGAAGTATTGGAGCCAGTTGTCCTTCTTTTCATTCAGTGCTTGTCCACAACTATATTTAAACAGAATACTGTGCAACCACATATGGTACGCATTGTTCAATGGTTCTTCTTCTCGATCACCAGATTAAATTATTATCCTGGCTAGCTTGCTTTCTGGATCTTTTGCAGATAGGAAACATGTGGCCCATAGTTTCCATGGTCAATGATTGGCCAAGATTACATCCCTAGCTGCCACACGAGATCAACTGTGGCGACGTGTGGAAGCTTCTTGATCTGTTGTATCCCAAGAATACATCCAAAGTCTTTTTAAATCAAAGCCAAGTCGTTTGGCAGCTTTGATCTACAACAATGGCGGCAACACTGACTACTCGTTTTGGCCGGAACAACACTACACAGAAGTTTATAAATTTAATTATTTGATACTTTGTCAACATGTTATTTAGAAAATAAATTTTGTTGTGACATCTATTGTCTTGCTGTTGCAATTTTGGTGGCCAGCAGTATATTTTTGAAGTTAAGAAATATTACTTAACTATTTCAACCGAATCATTTTCTTAAAAATAATATTGTAATATCAATGAATTAAATTTTAAGTCTTAATAATTAATAATTTTTAACATAGTATGTTTGTAGGCATGCTTTAATTACTTTTGAAATAGTCATCACATGCTGCAGTCAAATATTTTAATTTTACATTTTAGGAGCACTTATCATTTAATATTACCAACACATATTTTTGAGTGCAATTTTTATTTAAACTTACTGCTATTAAACAAATAGTAAATTCATTACACTTCTTCCCTATTTTTCAAACTTAAAATGTATAATTCCAAAGTATTGTATAATGTTTTCAGTTTTTTAGCCGAATTTCTTAAAAAATGGATTAAATGATACCAGTTTTCATAAAAATGTAATATTTACTATAAATGATATATAAAATTTAAAGTTCAATATAATAGATTTAAAATTGAATCTAATTAAATATTCTTAAATGTTTAACTCAAATTTTAATCAACTGTTATATAGGAACATATTGAAGGAACTTGTAATACATTTGTACATTGTGCATCATAATGAAATGTTATAAAGTTAATAATACTATTTTAACATTTTTAAGTAACGCTTTATTAATATATATACATATATTAATAAAGCGTTAACACTTAAAAAATGTTAAAATAGAATTATTAACTTCTCTCTCCCTATATAATATATATATATATATATATATATATATATATATATATATATATATATATATATATATATATATATATATATATATATATATATATATATATATATATATATATATATATGTATATATATATATGTATGTATATATATATATATATACTATTTACTGAAGTAGTCATTTAAAAACAAATAAACAACCATAATGTTAAGAAAGCATTTTTTTCAACTCCCACATTACACATAAAAGAAAATATGATTCTTCTATCTGAACTTTAGAGTTTCTTCAAATCGGTATACACATATTTTTTCTTAAGTAGTTAGCTTTTATGTAAATAAGTAATAATATGTTAATGAGAAAATTATTTCTTATGTAATCAGTAAATACTGTTAAAACGTTACTTTTTGAATTATAAGTACAGTACAATAAGTAATAAAAATACACATATAAATATTTCTTTTCTTTTCAATTTAATAAAAGAAATAAAAATTCAGCAATTTAACAATTTATTTTTTGTTAAACTTATATGAATAGAAACTTCACAACTTTTACTCATATTATTTCTTATACTTCGCAAATTCTCTGTAAAAAGTTATATTTTTCAAATGTTATTCATGCAAGTTTATTCTAAGAACAATAGCATGAAGTTAATGAATTAATTTCAATAAAATACTGCTTTTTGAGAAAAATATACTCCATATTTATAAAAATATGCATTTGCTGAGTCAGTAAGAGACAAACACAAATCGTGTAAAATGAGGTATCCGGAGACACAATGGTGATAAATATTTTCTTGTTTTTCTCCTGAGGCATCAGGAAAAGATCTTGTATTTATTGCGTTAGAAATTGGTTCGGAAAATATTGATTCCTGGAATAGGAAATGAAAAGAAGGCACATACATGGCTTTATGTCGATCGTAAAAGAATCCGTAAATCAATTTGTAAAGACATTTTAGTTAATTTTATAAAATCTTTATTCAGTTTTCAATACACTTTCATAAAATGGTATTAAATATACGCAATATATTCAGAACATAAATGTTGGGGAACATTAAAAATTATTCCAAGTATTACATTAAAAATTATTCCAAGTATTACATCATATAATTTTATACTTATTTTGATTGTAACATTTTCTGTGATGCAGAAAACAAAAAATCACATTTTAGAGCTCAAAAAGATATAAATTTTAACATTCAATGAGTTAAATAATTATTTTCAGTCACATTATCAAGTAGGTAAAACTAAACTTAGAGAAATATTATTTTATAGTCTAAATATATATATAAAACTAGCATAATTAATTCATTCATTTTGAAAAGGCTTTAATTAAAAAAAAATATTACATCTAAAAGATATATGAAAAGATCACAAATTCATCAAATTTTCACATCTACTATAAGTGTTTAAAACATACTTTTTTATTGAAACAACGTGTATCTAAACAATAATAGAACTCAATTCATGAATTTTGTAATTCAGTTATTTGCTCTGTAGCATCTTTATATTCTAAGGGGTCCGCTAAGAAATAAATTGATTGGGTTATGCAAACAAGTTTCCAAAGTACCGTCACAAGACAAAATGTCTAACATTTTACACTCGCCAAACTTTGGGATTACATCATAAATTTTTCTATTCAATTATCTCAAAATTTGATCCGTAACATTCAATTTTCTGTTGAACTAAACAAGACACTTGCGATATTATCCATAAAAATCCTAAGTCAATTGGCATTTTCAATAATTTTACACAAATAGCATGAATATTATCATGATTATTTGTCTGTATGCTATGTTCAAGACAGTTAATTCCAAGAAATTGCATTTCTGCATTCTGAATAATATATTATTCTGAAATATGAAATTTTTAAATTCATATAGGCCAAATAAATTTGCATTTTATTTTCAAATTATTAATGAAGATATAATTTGAGAAATATATGTTATTGTATTAAATGCATATGATATTCCCTTATAACTGACTGATACGATGTTACATGTTGTCTTAAATAAAAATATATTTTATATTCTAAGTTAATAAATTAAAACTATTTATAATTTTATTCTTTGGTGATTTTATGTAAATATAAGAAAAAATATTTTTAGTTAAAAAAAAGGAATATTTTAGTTAATGAATATATTTCCTTAAAAATGTTTTGATTATTTTTAATGAAAATAATTTTGGCGGGCATGTAAATTGTACTCTCTTTCAAAACATATTTGACTAAAATTTCTGATTAAGTAAAATAAAATTTAGACATCAAAATTTATCAATTCATTTAAATAATTCATTCTGAATTATATTTAAAAACTTGCAATCAAAACTAAAATTATTATTTAAAAAGAAATTACATTAAATCATTTCTTTGAACACAAGATTCAATCAATTATTCATTGCGTAATTTCCGGAAATATAATGTTTCTTAAGAAGTATGTTTTTATTTACACTATTATATTTACCCTAACTGCTTTACTTTTATTGGGGGTGTATATCTATTAAATATTGTTATCAATATAATTCTTAAAATAAGTATTTTTTCGTATAAAAACAAAGAAATATGCATCTTATTTTTTAATTAATAATCATGAAGAGAAAAAAAGTATTATTTGAATTAGTTATATCTATCATAATCATCATAAATTTAATACAGGAAATATTTTTATAGAATACAAAAAACATAAACAAAATTATAATACTAATTTGTTTTTCTTGCTAGTAGATTACATAAAATCCGTTTATTTCATCTATGAACGAATATTTTTAGTTACTTAATAATGTTAAAAAAATTATAAATACATTTTTTCAAAATTCCTGATTTTATATATATATATATATATATATATATATATATATATATATATATATATATATATATATATATATATACACTTTAATATCCCTCACAAAATCCTATTCTGTAACCTTAAAGTACTGTGAGAGTATACAAAGGTAGCACAGGTGATGCACGTCTGGAACCTAAACTTGGTTTAGGTTCCTTGTAGGGCCACCCATGGCGAGAAGGCTGTCCTAATACACTAGGCTAATACAGAAAGGTATCCGAATCGAAGGTGTTAAACTCCGTGCTGATGAATGAAAGGCACCAGGGTTATTGTGTCGCTAACGGGCCCCTCGAGGAACCAGGCAAAACCTCGTTGTATGTTTGCATTTTACCTGTACAAGGAGGGATATGCAGGTGGTGACTTTATATTTCTTCCCAGTTCCTAGGTCACTTATGGATTACGAAAACAAAAACATAAAAAATAAAAAAGATTGGATATATCTCCTAGTGTTATCCAATCAGCAACGGTTCCTAAGGAACAGAATCCAGGCAAAAAGGAGAGCACTGGCAATCTGGTTGCTGGAGGAAGTGGAGTCACCACAAGACAACATACAGACACCACAGTTAGAGAAACAAGAGTTAACATTCTCCAAAGAAGTCAGATTCTTAGGAGTATTTTTTGACATGAACTTAAGTTGGAACAAGCACTTCAATTTTTGTATTGAAAGAGCAGAAAAGGCCTTCTGGTCATGTAGAAATGCATTTGAAAGAACTTGGGGCTTAAATACCAAAGTTATTTATTGGAATTACACTATCATTATTTGTCCCAATATTACCTATGGCTCAGTGGTCTGGTGACCTAAAATCAAAAATGAAACTGCTAAAGCAGAATGAAGAAAATTATAAAGGATGCTTTGTGTAACTCTCTCTGGGTGTATACGAACAACTCCCACATCTACACTGGAGCTTCTGCTATTTATGCATCCTCCTTATATGCGTATTGAAGCAGAAGTAATACTTAGCATAAAGAGGCTTAAAAATACAGGTCAGTGGAAGGACTACTCTAGATTTTTATCCTGGGGAAACCTCAATGCTGACGTAACTACTCATCCTTTTATAAGTATGCCTATTGATTACACGATTGTTAAGTATGCTTTTGATAAGCCTTATACATTCAAATTTCCCTTGAGAAAAGACTGGAGTAGTGTTGCCATCAGTGAAAGCTGTATTTACTGCTATATTGATGGCTCAAAAATGAAGCCAATACATAAGGCTATGCTTTTTCCTTAATCCTTAGCTTTTTCATCGGTAGTCTGTTCTCATCAATGCTGGGCTGATATTTGTTATCCGGCTTATGGCACAAAGCTATCATTCCCTTTGAGTAAATATACAACTGTATTTCAAACAGAAGCCTTTGCCATTCTCATGTACAGCAGAATATACTTGGACAGAACCTATTCTTGTAAAAGAATAGTTATCTGCTCTAACAGAGTCAAGCTGCATTACTAGTTCTACAGAAGTCTACTGTATTCTCGTACTTCTCGTCTGGGAATGTTATCTCACTCTGTGTAAATTAGCTAATAATAACCCCATCACTTTAATGTGGGTGCCTGGGCACTCTGGTGTTCCTGGTAATGAATTAGATGATGATCTAGCAAGGACTGGATGAACAACCGACTTTTTTGGTCCTGAATCAGAGCAAGGTATTTCTAAAGAATTGATCAGAAAGAATGTCTTTGATCTCTTCAGAAAACAACAGTTTATGAACTGGTACACTGCCAATGATCAAAGACAAGCAAGGCTATTAAATAGCACGTGCCTTAGGAAAAGGCAAAAAGAATTATTAATGTTCAATAGAAACAGACTAACGAAAGCAGTGGGGCTACTTACAAGACACTGTCACCTTAAAAGATATCTCACCATAGTGGGAGTTTCAGATGATCCCACTTGTAGAGGTTGTCATTATATGGAAGAAACTTCAATACACATCTTATGTGAATGTGAAACCTTTTCTGCACATAGATTTGAAAACCTGGGTCAGCATTTATTGAACCTTGGATGTTGCAGAAAATTCCTGTAAAATGTCTGCTGATTTTTGCTTCAGACACTGGTCTCTTCAAATAGGGCTTTCTGAGGGGTATAGTACAATAGACGTATGGGTCGCGGTGCTATGTTCTTTTGGAACCACACTATCTTAAAGCTAAATCTACTTTTATATGCTCTATTTCTGAAAGCAAAATAAGCAAAATAAAAAAGCTAAGATTAAGCAAAATAATTTTTAAATACGAGATAAAAAATAAGTGTCTTATCACACAACGTCTGTAATTTTTCTATGGATAGCTGTCATAGTTCTCAAAATAAAATAATATATTTAATTTTAAATGAAAAATTTATATTGGGAATTAAATTTCTACAGTAAGTGGTGTAGTAAGAAAATTACCAATTCTTTACACTACTCCAGTTTTCCATTCCAATAGAATGTATTTCACGAAAAGGACACAATGCAATTTAATTGATAAATACTCATGGCCTTCATAGAATACAAACAATTGCTAAAAAGAATCTAATATATAAAAATATCAGTTTTTGCCTTAGTGGTAAAATAATTTGCTTGAAAATATAGTTTAAATGAAAGAGCTGTCACAAAAAAGTTCAGAATAAAGTAAAATCGCCCATTCATTCTTCAACTGTCATTCGCTTTTAACGCAGTTGAGATTTAAAATAAGGTACACCACAATAATATAATGTGTCCTTTACATAATTTGCAATTTAAAATTTACGTCAGTAATGTATTATTCATCGCAAGACAGTATTTACGCAACAAATAAGAGCATTTGACATTTACATCTTTCAATGACGGTAAACATTAATGACATTTAAATAAACATTCACCAAAGAAATTGTAAAACAAAACAGCAGAAAGGTAACATTTTTATTATGCTTATTTATGATTCAAATTTTATGTCTCACGAGGCTAAATGCCTAAGAATGTGTAAGATTCACATTAAAAGAAAAGTGTCATTTGAGATAAATAAAAATCCTGTAAAATATATATGTCCTATTTTCCTTAAATGAATTTAGTTCCATGAGTCATTGTGGTGTACCATTTTATAAACCACTATTCTCTGAAGACAAAATCGTAAATAAACTCTTACAATTTTTATAATATTCGCATTTAGCTGTAACAAACATTTATTGGATTATTTTATCAAAAATTAAACTTGAAAACATATTATTTGTTAGAATTCATAAACAATTTGGTTTTAGTTGCAATCCTAATATAAAAATCAATTTAAAGCTGTTTTTTTTTATAATATTTTTAGGGATTTATTTCGTATTTCAAATGCAATTGTAATTTGATTTTCTATTACATCTAATCATTAAATAATTGTTATAAATCTATGGTTCAAGAGAAGGCTTTAATTCTCAGAGGAAAGATCACTAGAGTTCCTGACTGCTTATCACTTTGGAACGAGGCCAGCCGAGACCTAAATAGAAATTTAAAGACTCAGAAAGGCTTTCTTCAGGGAGTTTTACACCTAAAAAATTCTCTTGACATAAATTATGAACCAAAATATCTTGTACCCCCTCAAAATTCAATAAATTTGAAACAATTTTATTTTAATCTTGATCTGTGTCAAAGTGTCAATAAAAGTAATATGGCTCCTACTATTTTGAGAGTCCTGGCTTACGAAGTGTTGAATGGATATTATCCTGAGCCACAGTGGCTCCGGATCTTTACCGATGGATCCCTCCTATCAAACGGACCAAATGCTGGTGCCGGAGTTTTCTCCGAAGCCTTTTGCTTTTCTGCCCCGGTGGGATGGGGCTCTGCTTTTGACTGAGAGATCGCAGCAATTCGCTTGGCTTTACCTCAGCTACATTGCCATATAGATTAATTTACAAAAGCTGTTGTCATCTGTGATTCAAGAGCTGCTCTGCTGGCCATTGTATCATCTAATAATCCCTTAACAAAGGACATTTTGAACTGCCACCAACATCTTGAGAACTTGGCATCCCTTGAGAAGATCATTGTCCTCCAGTGGATCCCTGCCCATTGCGGATTCACAGATAATGAAAATGCAGATTACCTTGCAAAGAAGGGCGCTTTAATTACGCAGACTCCCACACATGATATACCCTTTTGTTCTATTAAACATCTTGTCAAAATAACTCTTAAGTCCAGAACTCATAAAGAGCTTACTTACCGCATTTCTCTTAAATCTTGGAAGAATACCATCCTAAATCTGCGCAATAGCCCAAGGCATAAAGCTGTGACTAAATTCCGCCTTGCCACCTGGCAACACTGTCTGCGGAAACATCTGTATAGATTTGGTACCGTTCCATCTCCGGTCTGCACACTTTGCAACATTGGTGAGGTCATGGACGCAGCGCATCTTCCTCGCTGTACTGCACTTCGTAAGACGTCTCTAACTGAGTGCTATTATAAAGCTAGAGACATGATAGATTAATAGACTCTGTTGCAGTATCTTTCTGGGTTATTGTTCTATCCTTTTTATTTATTTTGCTGTAACTGTCTATAATTTGCCATTGGAAATAAAAAATTAAATATTTGTCGAATTACTAATTTTATAAGTATTAAATGTAATAAATTTTAAAATAAACAAAAAAGCAAAAATTGTAAGCTTGTTTCTGTTATATGTGTACTGATCAGATTTCATTGCTTAAATGACAAATTCTTCCTTATTAGTCATCTTACAGGAAAACACAAATATTTTAAAATCCTAATGCAAATTGAGTTTTGTTAATAAATTTTCAATAAATTTTTTTCTTCATATTTAAACTGAACATGTTTAAATACATTTATTATTTACAAGGAAGATAGCACATCAACTTTTGGTAAATAAACTGACTTTCTTAAATATTTTTCAATAAATTGAGAATTTTCATATTCTTGTATCTTGAAAAACCTTAAAGAAATACAGAGCTTATGCATATTTGGAAAAATAAAGCAATTTTTTGAAACAATTAATAAGCAAATCATCCAAATTTCTTTTCACACGAAGCGGGATGAAATTTATATTGGCTTATAAGGAATTTAAATTTGTTGTTAGATAATATGTAATTACATGTTTAGAAGAATAAATCTAAAATATCTGCAAAAGACGTCTTTTTAAAATCCTAATTTCAGATTTTACTTCTGCTATAATTTCCGATGTCCATGAAACTGAGAAATACTAAGCTATTTCCATCCGAAGTGTTCTTGTCAATGATTAACATGCAAATGTATATAAGATTTAACAGAACTGAGAATTAAGAAATTGTATGAGAAATAAAAATTATTCTTTCTTAGAATTGTAGGAATGTATACAATGTAAAGAAATAATTTGTTTACGTTTATTTTTTTACTTTTTTATTTATTTATTTATTTTGCAAGGAATTTTGTTTTGAAAACATGTTGCAAATATGTTCATTTCCATTTCTCTTTTCATCACTGATCCATTTTTGTACTAATTTATAAATAAAAATATAAATTACATTTTTTCTTTTCTTAAGAAAGTGAAATAAAATGACATTGTGATAAAATTTCACTTATTAGTAAAAAAATCAACCTAGAATAAGAATGAAAACAAAATTTAACTAGACAATCAATAATTACACTTGCTTTCATAAACAAATCTTTTCATCTATTATTATCAGTATTCAAAATTAAAATAAGTTACTTTTTATTCATTTATTAAAAGATAAAGTTTACACAAGTTTTCCTTTCGATGTATAAATATAAATGATGAAGGGAACGGAGAACTTTGTGTTGAATCATTTTTTAATTATTCTAAAATAATACATTTGCCTCGATTTTTCTAAAACTTCTGATGCAGAGGTAGCCATTATACATCTTATGAATAAAATAGATTTTTTTAAAAATAACTTCATGCAAAAATACTGCAAATAAAATATTTGAAATCGAAATGAACTTGTTTTGTTCTTAAGCAATAACTTAAAATACACTGATAAACCTTAAACACGCATTCCGTTATATTCTTAGCATTAACAATATAAATATATACATTATCTTCTGTGTCAATTTCGACATAAAAGTAAAATTTTATAGGATATTTTCTTAACACAGAAATTCTGAGTTTTCTAACTAGTAACGATATTTTTAAAACAAAATTAAGTATTATTCATCAAAAAACTTTTTTTATCGGGCAGAAATCATTTAAATTTTAAATAAAAATAAAAGCTAAAGTTGTGACACACATTTATCTTATAATTTTATGTAGCACACATTTCAAGAAACACAAAAACATTAAGATAAATATATTATCAACAAAGGCAACTAATGTGATTTTTATGATAATTTTTATGCTCATTTATCTTCAAAAACAAAAAATTCGCAAAATTTAAAGAATGAATTCTTTCACAAGAAGTAACCTGCATAAACATGTCATTCGTCGTGACTTAAAAAAGGGAAATATAAATGGAATTTTACTAAGCAAAGCAATACAATTTCCTTAACATAATCTTATGCAACAAACTTTTTTTAATTTCTTTCACGTATGAATCCCGAATTCAACAGAATTAATTACTTTTTATTTATTCAACAAGCCATGAAAACTTTAGGAAGTTTTAAATGTTCTTAAGAAATTGTCCTGAAATTTGATAAAAATGAAACGATTTCCATTTAATATGACACTTTTCACAGCCATAATATTTGGTTCCTATCTTTCTCTGTAAATGATTCATAAAAATTGATAAAGATTTTTATTCCATTTTTTTCTACTCATCAAAGATTTGAAGAAATAAAGAAACAAAAAATAGTTTTTATTTCTGGTTAGAAAAGGATAATTATTCTTAATTGTTTCTACAAAAGTTTAAGAAAATTAATAAACAGATATCTCTGCAATTTATCTGAGCATATCCAAGGTTAATGCGTAATTTATAAAATAAAATATATATCCCAATAGTTAATTCTTGGTAAATAATAAATATGTTCTTTTACTACGAATATTGTTACCCATTAGTCTCCCAAAATTGTTTATCTTTAACAACTTTTTCTGGAAATGCAATACCATGCATTAAAATAATCATCAATAAAGCTTTTATCAATAAAGCTTAATTTTATCAATAAAGCATTTTATCAATAAAGCTTAATTTAATGATTTACTAAATATGCAAATATAATCCCTAAAATTTAATATAAAGCAGATAGTCTATAACCATATACTAAAACTACAAAAACTATTTTAAAATAAAGACTTTTTTGCTAAATTATATAAATATTAACAGTATTGTGAATTTATATAATTATATACTTGTGTGTTTGTGTATTTAGACAAATACTATTTTTTTTACCAGTTTTGTTTACTCTCAAAAATATACAGTGACCAAAGTTTAAATAATCATTATTCTGACAAACAAGTGAAAATAAGCAAGGAATATTTTATGAATCTAATATAGGTTTCCTTCTTCATTAATTCTTAAAAGCAATAAAAAGAATAATGGTAAAATATATTTTCAGAAGTAAGTATTGTAAAATTTAAATCAAAAGTACATAGTTCTCATGATAACAAATAAATCATGTTAAACACACTAATTTATTAACTTATACATGACTAAAGTTAATTAATAATATAAATCGTATAACAATATAATTTATATTTTTTATATAATTTATTATATATTATGTAATATTTATTTACATTCTATATACAGAAAATCCATTGTGATTGATGTGAATATGTAATTATGAATTGTATAAGGACACAACTAGATTTTAATAGATTGCTTTTTAGGATGCGCAGATTATTGAAAAGTTTTTTTTTTATTAATTTAAATAATTTCTGTTAATTAATTGCAAAAGTTGCAAATTCTTTATTATAAAATGTTTTGCTGTTAATTTAAACTGTAACTTAATTTAAAATTACTTTAAATTGCAGAAGCATATCTGAATAACTCAAAACTTTTGATTAGTGTGTCATCATTGAAACTTAAACATTGTCGATTAGAAAATTTTTACAAAATGATTAAAACAATGATATTACAATGAATTTTAAAATTCATTCATTCAGTTACAATTTATACTATGAATAACAAATAGAAATCAGTATAAAATGTTTTAAACTATCATTTTTTTATTTTATATTTAAATATATTCCATATAAAGTTATATTTAATTTTTTACAAATAAATATTATTGAAATTAATATTAAAAATATGACTATTATACACCAAGTCCCTAAAAAAACATTGTAAATATTTTTATATTATTCTTTTAAATTATTTTCTAATAATTTAAATTGTTTGGTATAAGGAAAATCCATGAAAAATTCATTAACTAACTTAAATATAATTTATTAATATTATTAATGATAATATTATAATACAGTTTTTATAATTTGAATTTATAAATACATCCAGTACTGCTATTATATTTGATAGACAATGATATTCATTTTAAGAAATCAGTAAAAATAACTTACAAGGAAATTATTACTTCACAAATACACTAGTATTAACTTACAAACTTTAACAAATTAGTAATGAATTAGTCATAAAAGATAATAACTGTAAACTAAGAAATGTTTTGTTAACACAAGGGAAGCTTTAATTACCACACCTTTGTGTAATTTTCAAATTAAGAAAATTTTTATTCTTGTCAAAATGTAGCCTAAGAATAGTCTCAAGATGAAAATTCCCTAAAATAAATTATTACAATTCTAAGGGAATGAATATTTTATAGAAAACCTCTATCACAATGGAAACATTAAAAAAATAGATAGGTCCTTTTTCAATTCTAAGACACGTTTCTTCTATGAGTTATTGGCTGTTAAAAGGAATAAATGAATTGATGTCATTCAGGGAATTCTCTCTCTCTCGGCACGTTTCTTTCTACGATGAAGAATAGCCTGATGCAATTAGAATATATTACGTAATTTAATATCTTTTATTTATTGTATTTTGCTGCTGTAAGAATGATGACAGCCTCTCAATAAACTAGATTAATACTATTACAAAAAGTATTCTTTTATCCAAAATTTATTTCACAAATTCATAGCAGTACATTCATCAAGAGATGTAATCATAAAAAAAATTATTTTCAAATCAATTTTTATTGGGAGTGAATCATAAATTTAAAATTTTTCTCTATTCAATACAATATTATCAAACATAGACTAAAAATTAAATCATAAAAAAGCATTTTATTATATACTAGCTGAAAAATAATTTCTTAACATTTGAAAGTTATAAAATCAGATACTCAAATGCTTATTCCTAATTTCTGTTACAAGTGAATATTGCAACCAAAATTTAAATAAAACTTAAATGAACTTCTTAAATGACTTCAAATTTTCCAAAATATTATGTTATTATTTGAATAGATAATATAATTTTAAATGTGTTAAAAAAGATTCTCTTCTTACCAAAAAAAAAAAAGAAATTTTAAAACATTTTCACATTTTTAGTTACTGATAAAAATAATGAAGATGAAAAAAAATACTCAAACATTGAAACGAGACAAGTTAACTTTAATCATCATTAAGATTAATGAAAAATATCGTAATTAGAAATATTTTTTCATTAATTAACATTTGTAACATTTGTTAGCATACTATTAGGATTTAATTCGGCTTTTTGTTAAACACACTATTGAAAACAAAAAAAAAATGATGAAAAAATAATTATTTTCCACAGTCAGTAATTGTCTCTAAGACTAATGACTTTTTAGTAGATAAAAATCTTTACTTCATTAAACAATCGCATGCATCTAAATCTCAAAGGAAACAAATAGATTGTCACTTTGTAACCTCAGTGTCAGTTATTTACTGATAAAATCAATTCGCCTATTTTAGGTGTAATCCCTAGTGAAGTAAGGTTATTAACAACGCCATTAAAACGCCATCATTCATGCGATTTAGCCAAAGTAGTCTTAAAAGTAAATGCTGCTTTGTCACTGAGTTAATGAAGGAGAAAGATTAATTCTTTCGGTAAAACAGTTTAAATTATTAAAGAACAGAATTGTCAACTTCCAGGAAACTAATCCCTTATTTTTTCCAGAGAATGTAATTAAAAAAATTATTTTCAAATATCGTGTTCCTTTTTTGCGAATCCTTGACTTAACTATGAATGCTGCTTTAGTTTCAATTCATCTATTCATAGAAACTGTAAATTCTATACTACTAATATCATATTGCATTAGATTACATTTTCCTGCACATGAAATCTATTTTTTCAAACATTGAAATATTTTTATTTTTATAGAAGTTAAAATTAAATAAACTTTGTGAAACTGAAAATAAATTAAATTTTGCGGAATGTAAGTTAAAATATGTAATTATCTTATTAACAAAATTATAATTCAATATTGCATGCTAGAAGCCTGTTATCATTATTGTGTAAAAATAAGTAATGAATCATCAACTTGAAAAATTCAATTAGTAAACGAATTATGCTTATATGGAATCACTGTGTTCGCTTAGTATTAATATTATAACTTAGAAGGTATGCTGTAGAAGACAGATTTTTATTTTGGGAATACATTTTTTATTCAAAGAGTGCTTTATTAACTAGGGTTAGTTGTCAAAATATTAGTTGTCTTGTTAAAATTTCTAAATGACGCTAATTGGCCTGTTTATTTAGTGTTAAATTTGTTAAAAGTTTTGCGATTTAATACTTTAAACGCAAGCTTTCTTCACTCAGTATTCTCTGTTATTGAAGAAATATTCCGTTTATTTTAATTATTAATTCTATGATATACATTTAATTGCAAATTAATACAAAGTGTACAGAAATTACAAAAATAGGTAGCTTTTTGTTTAAATATACTTAAAAAATAAAAATTCATAGAAACCGCATACAATTTTCAAATATATTTTTGTTGCTTCCCGATTAAATTAGATACTGGTGAATGATATAACTTTCTAATAAAAATATTTTTATGCAAATATTCAATATAATATTTTTCTAACAATTTCATTTCGATACGCTTTATTTATATATATATATATATATATATATATATATGTGTGTGTGTGTGTGTGTGTGTGTGTGTGTGTGTGTGTGTGTGTGTGTGTGTGTGTGTGTGTGTGTGTGTGTGTGTGTGTGTGTGTGTGTGTGTGTGTGTGTGTGTGTGTGTGTGTGTGTGTGTGTGTGTGTGTGTGTGTGTGTGTGTGTGTGTGTGTGTGTGTGTGTGTGTGTGTGTGTGTGTGTGTGTGTGTGTGTGTGTGTGTGTGTGTGTGTGTGTGTGTGTGTGTGTGTGTGTGTGTGTGTGTGTGTGTGTGTGTGTGTGTGTGTGTGTGTGTGTGTGTGTGTGTGTGTGTGTGTGTGTGTGTGTGTGTGTGTGTGTGTGTGTGTGTGTGTGTGTTAGACACTAGAAGTATTTCACTTTTCAGCACTACAAGAAAGTGAAAAGATAATATTATATAAAGTGGAATCTCCAAGACAGTGAGCTCTTATCTTTAATAGTATTATATCACTTAAAGGACACACGGTGATCATAACTTATTTGAATATATTATTAGTAATTTATTATATTCAGATGTTGTGCCAAAATATACTCTAACACATTTGACTCCTTTTAAATATGCAGTGTGTAAAGTTAGAATAAAAACATGTTTGATCTAATGTTTAATACAAGGCTATTAATGTTTAAATAACAACTTAATATACAATTGTTTGCTATGTTTCTTCATGTACTATAGAAAAAGTGTCAATTATATTTGAAACATCAAGTGAGATATTAGTAATATGAATTTCTTTCACCATTTTCAAATCTGGGTTTTCTAACTTATATTTCTCTTATACATATTAGGAAATATTACCAAGAAATCAGCAAAGCAAAATAATATTTAATGTTTCATATTAAATTATCATTAACGACAATTGAAGATTGCTTAAAGAAAGTTTATATATTCTAGTGAGAAAAGTACACACTATAATAATAAGAGTTTACTAAACTGAATTCATTAAAGTATAGTATTATTGGCACGTTTATTTAATTTTTTTATTTAGTTATTTTGAGTTCAATTGTTTTGTCTTTTTACATTTATTACAAAAAATATGTATAAAAGTATATGTGAAAAAGACTTTAAACTGAACTCTTGGTTTAATTAAGCGTAGTGTGCAAAATATAACCTTGAAACGAAAAAAACAAATTGTGAAAAAAGAAATTTAAATAAAATGTCTGCAATCAATAAGCATACATAAGTAAATTATTTTAAGATTAATTTGTAAGAGAAAAATGTTTGCAGTTTAAAAGAGAAAATGAATGTATTCACATACATATGAATTAAAAATTTTAAAATATCAATTGATATTCTATTTTATATTTTCCTCTTTTTTATGTCAAAAATTTCTCCATTTGTATAATAAAATTTATAGTGTAAATATATTCTACGGTAGTTAAGGAAAAACAAGAACGTGGAAAATATAAATATTTAACTGATTAATTTAACTCACTTTTTTTGAAAATCAATCAGAAAAATATTTTTATATAAGTAAATTATTGCAAAAAGTTTACTTGCAGTAGCATTTTTAAATTTATGAAACGAAGGTAATTAATTGATTTTAATCAAATGAAAGGAAAATCAGAAAAGAGCTCTTGATTGAACTTTGTTTTGTAACTAGATTATTTTCAGGTTTCACATATGACAGCATATTATCTCACTGTCATCATGACCACGATCTATTGGACGCACACTCTTTCAAAAATTGCTGTGATTGCTTTCTCTTTAAGTCCACTGGTCACAATACTTTCAACAATTAAATACTTCCAAAGTAGTCGATCTTAATCTTTATAATCATGTAGGATTCTGAATGAACGTATACGAATCATCGAGAGATGAACAATGTCAAATTTTGAATTTTAGTTTCATTCTGCCACATTGCAGAAAATACTGAGCTATAAACCATTAAGATGCTAATGCATAATCACTTCTTTTTAGCTACACATTTATTACAATAAATATTAGTTCTCGAAAGTTAAATGGTCAAAATAAAAAAAATTAAAAAAAAACTTTAATATATAATAACTTTAATATTTATACATAATTATTAAGTAATTATTATATTATTAAGTAAGCATGTTATTAAGTAATCAAAATTATGCTGTTTAAATTTTTTTCGTTTACGTATGAAAGTTTAATCGGTATTTTTACTCTTAATTCAACGAACTTTAACTTGCCTATCAAGGTTTGGATACAGTACTTACGATGATTTTGTAGCATGAATCACTATGAAAAAACGTACTAATCAAACATTTCTAAAATTGTTATTTCAACAAAAACATTTTAAAGTAAAAAAGAATTTTAATAAATATATGAAAATAAAGTAAGTAAAAACAAAGTCAAATTTAACATTCCATTTTAAAAAGTAAAATAAAATACTTTATCTAACAGACCAAGTCCATTCTTTTGCAATTGAGAAAATTAGATACAATCTTACAAAATTTTTAAAAAGTCTCTAACGAGATTAAAAAATAAAAAAATAATTTCACTGTTCCACTAAAAATATTTATCTGTTAATTTGTCATATAAACAAAAAAAAATATAATTTTAAATATTCGTGCAGACACACATACACACATATATATGTGTGTGTTTTATTAGCATCAGTTCAAAAATATTCCTTTGAAACATCCTAGCTTTCGTGAAAAATATAATATTCTGGAAAAATTTGTATATTATAATTCTCTACAGTGAGCAATTTAATTTTCAAAATGATATAAATATTAAAATTTAAAAAATATATTAAATCAAGTATTATAGCAAAAGGATATATTATAAATGTGCATAGATATTACTTCATGTTTATATAATGACATTTTTCATAAACGCTTTGTCCCTGTAAAGAAAAATAAGGATATATATTATTTGCAATTTTATGCAGAAGGTTTTAAGTCAAAAATAGTGCATAAAATATGAGACACTAATTCATTCCCAAATGTAAAAAGATATTTATTTTATTTCATTTGTCTTCAAATAAAGAGAATTGCTATAAAATGTATATTTATTTAAATTC